>CAJQZJ010018033.1:17004189-17032581 GCA_907164525.1 Lophiomys imhausi | reverse complement strand
TCCCTTTTTTTTTTTTTTTTTTTTTTTAGTTTAAGGTATTTATTTTTCCCCCCAACAGCTCTCCCTTTCAGTCCAAATAATGGTTCTTTTTCTTATAACTATAAACACAATACAAAACAACAGAAATAAATAGGCCACGATTATAAGAGTTATATGGCTTAGCATACATTCCCAAAAAATATTCTTATAGTAGTTTATTGATGAAAAAATATTTCATTTGAAGTTGGGAGATAGATTGACTATTTAATCCAATTGAGATTAAAAATTATGTTCCAGCATTAAGAAAAAATGTATCTTATAATTATAACAACTTGTGGATAAAA
This sequence comes from Lophiomys imhausi, assembly GCA_907164525.1. Lineage (NCBI taxonomy): Eukaryota > Metazoa > Chordata > Mammalia > Rodentia > Muridae > Lophiomys > Lophiomys imhausi. The sequence goes on along the minus strand of CAJQZJ010018033.1, from coordinate 17,032,258 downwards.
TTTGGTCCAAGTTGCCCACCATAGGTCTTTTCTTAGTGTTCACAACATGCATTCTCATAACTCTTGAATAAGACCCTATTTATCTTAATAGGTGGTGATGACCTGTACTAAATCAAGAAATACATCTCTTCTTGAAAAAAATAAATAGCAAGTGATTGACCTAATCTGGGTGTACTCAAAATTTCAATATATACAACCAATTTACAAGATTTGGAAAATGAGATTGAAGTATGTAGTAATGGAGTCAATATAGTATTACTGCATTTATCTCAAGCAATCTTTTGAATGTGGATATATAAAGTTTAAAGTGAATTTATAAAGAAAAAGATGCATGGTCTAACTCTCTGTGAAAACCATTCCTCTTCTAGGACATGACATATTCCTGATGGTATGATTGGTTATACCAGCTCATATAAATTTACCCTGTCATATTATATTTTAGAAAAGACTCTAATAAAACAGTTTAGAAAAGACATCTCCAATAGGAGAAATAAGAAGTCATCTTGTCATTTGTTTTTCTTACTCTGTGATCTGTCTTCCTCTTTCTTGCAGAGAATCTGATAAGGTTGTCAAACTGATATTACAAAGATTACAAGGAGTGGTCTCTTGGGAAGGGAAAATATAACCACATACTAGTTATGTAGTGTAAGTGGAACAAGGGGGATTGCTACTTTTGATCCAATTCCATAAAGGAAGGTAATTGAAAGTTGGCTGTGTTGTGCCATTATAGAAATGTCAGTACAGTGTTAAGGGTTTATACAGCCCATGGGTTTTACACTTAAATTGGATCCTGCAAGAATAGAAAAGATTTAAAATCAACCCAGGAAACAGTCATTTAGTGTGGTAATAAAGCAGATTTTTTCTAAAACCAGCAGTGTGAAAAACACTTCTGTCATTTCCACTTTAGTGACTAACCAATAATGCACAAAAGGAACCTACTAAAATTAGATATTTTACACACTTTATGGAATTTTTCCTGAATAACCTGATGGGTGATGGATATTGCTGTTCTTGCTGAATTTTACATCTCAACACAGTTTATTTGAGACTTTTAGGAAACCAAGGTAGAAATTGCAAGTGTCAAGATTGCTCTGTTTGACCTAAATATATATAAAACTATTTTTTCTTTCTAATGAGAATAGCTATATATAACTCCAACAGCAGATACAAAAAAATGTGTCAAAAAGAAAAAAAAGTAATTAATTATTGACAGTTACAATTAAGCACTTGAACTGACAAAGTAAATCATTGGAGTTCTTGCATAACATGAAGTCCTGGGTTCAATCCCCAGGACCACAAAAATAACACCAAAAAAAAAAGTGAAAATGCTTGTTTGACTACCACAGTTTTGCTGTGAGTATGCATCATAGTATTTGAGGAAATAGGTTTACTGCAATATAGCTTATAGTTAATATTAAATATTTACTAAATCTAAGTCATAGATTGGAAGTGGTTTATAATTATGTGTACCTCGGAAACCCTAAGCATAATCACCTTTAATTATAGCTTTTGGCTACTTAAAAGGACACTATCCCCCATATGGCCAGATGATTGTTATTCAGGAGAATATTATCCATGAATCACTATATAGCAGATTCCAAATAAAGGTGTGTGAAAAAGTATCATTTTCTAGGATCACTTAATCTTAACTTTCAAATATAACACTTTTTATGACAACATTAACTATATATTATTACAATATAACAAACTTAAAATAAAAATAAACTGCATTATTCTTAAGTTTTCTGTTCTATTCAAAATACAGATCCCATTTGTAGAAAAGGATCATTCACTTGAATGTAACAAAACATAACAGCTATAGTGACAAAAATAATTTTTAATAGCAACATTATGTATATTTCAGTTGGCAAACAGTAAAGATCACTGCATAGTTTACAGAAAACTATAGTATTTATGAGAAATTTGAAAATGCTACAGAGCTCAAGTCCCTGAATCAAAAGCCCCAGGGGAGGTCTAAGCACTGGTCCTTTTTCAAATTCTCAGCTGACTATTTTACAGAGTGTTGGGAATCACTCTGAAACTATTTAAGTGAACAATAGTTAATTATACCATTCAAGCAGTGCCTGCATTCAAGTGCAATTTTGCTTAATTTATTCTGGCAAACTCACAATTCATTTATTCATTATTCATTAAATATATATTTATAGAACACCTACTGACAGGTGAGTGCTTTGTATAATGTTGACAATTGGTGATAAATGTTTGGGTTTTATCCTCCAAGATCTCAAAGACATGAAAGTAAAATGACTATTCTATTTGGGCTTCAGTTATTGTTCATAGATTGTCGCATAAGTAGTTATGGAAGAAAATCAATATTTTTAATTCTTTGTGGCTCTGGTATATTTGTTTTTGTTCTCTCTCAATAATTCTTAAGTTTTTTTCATAAGTTTTTTGTTCATTTCATCCAGTTGTCAATCATTTAGCACACTTTTGTAATGCTCTCTAAACAACTAAATTCAAGTAGAGTGGAACCTTTATTTTGGTAGTTTATTCTCTTCAATTGTCTGCTCCTAAAATCTACTTAGGTACTAGGTCCACTTCAGAAATCCTACTATAGCTATCTGGTAAACAACTTTCCAATTATATCCCAAATTCAAAATTGTAAAAGAGCTTAACTATGTTCCAAATATAAATATACAAAAATCAGTTGAATTTCTGTGCATCGGCAATGAATAATATAACAGAGAAATTAAATAAAGTAATTTACATGAAATAATGTTAAAATAATGAATTATGCAATTCTTAATTTAATAATAAAGTATAAAGTTATACACACCTTAAAATAATAAACATTTGGAAATAAAGGAAGATATAAATAAATGAAAGGCCATATGCTCAACAAACCAAAGGTAGTGACTTAAAGACTGCCTTTAATCTAGAGCCAACTGAATTCTTTTCAGAAATTAATAACTTCCTTTTTCTAGAAACAGTATGAAAAATTTAAAGGATCTTAAAGAGTCAATATTTAAAGAGAACAAAGTTCTACAAATCATACTTCTGTGTTTTCAATCCTACTCTAAACCACAGTTGTTCAATTCACCATTTACAAGACTCAGCTATCCCAGTTTTGCTATGTATGAATGCCACCAGACATGGAAACTTTTCTTTGTAATATTTTTTGTTTATAAACTAAATTGCATAATTCTAACTGTAGGTGACAATGGTGCATCGTACTGTGTCACATATTAAACATGTTCACTCTATTGTACCACACCAATTTTGTGGTGGTGTATGGGCAATCACAGATAGTCAAGTTGACGCCATCAGATGTTACAAGTGACTTGTCAATGAAATAAAGCAGTTATCAGCAGTGTTTTAACCAGTCATTGAAAACATGGATTTTTTAAATTTACTTAGAAGACAAGTAAGTGCTTTATTTGATTAATAGAGTATGTAATGTTTTGTTCAACCTCATGTATCCAGCTGCCTTTTATTAAGTTAGCTTCACTAACTTGTATCAGACACTAAGAATTAAGAGTTATAACTTTGCTTCCTGTTTGTTTCCTTGTCAATCATTTCCACAACAAAACTAAATACAGTCATTTGCCTATTATTACTTTTAGTATTGTTTTGTAGAAATGTAATCTAATGTTTTTTAGCAAGGCAGAGAGAATAGTGGAGAAGGTCAAGGCCTGTCAGAGCCATGTTTGTAATGTTTGGACTATCTAGAGTCCCTTCGTTCCCAGCTTTTAATTTTATTATTGTGCCACTGAGTGCTGGGTAAGTGGGTGTACTTCTCTCTGGGACCCAGCTTGTTGGTCAAGGCCAGAAAGAACACACTGTGTCAGTTGATGTCCAGGGTCTATGAGACCATCTGAGGCCAATGGAGTATAGTCTGTGTGACTGAACCAGGATGTAAATTCTGAGGAAACAGCTGGAGCTGGCCCTGGGTTACTGGAGCAGTCTACAATTGATTTGGAAACTGTTGGATTAGATAGACTAGGGACAGAGGTAACGTCAAAGAGTTTAGAAAAAAAAAGTTACCTTGAATGTACATTTGAAACTTTTAGGTAGTAAGGAAGAAGAGTCCCAAGACCAGTGAAAGGGGAAGAGATCCCATCCTTAGGAATAGGCAAAGAGCAAAAAACAAACAAACAAAACACTGCCCATCAATTAACAATAATATAAATATAAGTAAATAATTCAATCAGCCTTTTTCTACACTTAGGTTGTTTGTTGTCAGGAGTACTTATGTCGAGTCTGAGAATTCTTGAAAGGGGCCAGGGAATTTTAGATTATCTATATCAAGTTAAATTGCAGAACAACTGTTATCTGAAAGCAGAGTCTACTTGTGTTGGTGGAGAATATAAAATTTGAGACACTATTGTTACATCAAAATAGTCTTTTAGAGTATTTAGGTGTGTATCAGAAATTATTAATAATATTAATTGATAACATAAGATTACTAGGGTGGTGGAGTTAATCCTTAACCTGCAAATTATTGATAAACACTCAGAGACCTGCTGGAATCCATTATAACCTTAAGCACTGGGTCTAGGCAGATCTTAACCCTCTATGCTAGCTTTCAACCTATCAGCCAAATCTCCCAAAACTACTTGCATGTTCCATATGATCTGGTCCCCAGAACATGTTGCTCTTGACACATGCCCCTTTCCTCTTCTGCTTATCCCATATAGCCTGCTTCTCTCCACTCCTTAGAGTACAGAAGAGCTGGACTCCCTCTTGGCTTCTTCCACTTCCAAAAGCCTGTGAACCTTAACTCCATCCCTCTTTTTTGCCTAATTCGGACTATAGGCTATTTTAGTCAATGGATCCAGGAAATCTTAGAGGCAAGAATTACCAAAGTCATTTGGATGCGTGTCATGGCTTTTGGTTTTGGTTCCCAAAAGGGAACTTGGATTGTCAAGGGGAAAAGCAGTCAGTAGCCGGGGTACTGCTTTGTCCACTGGGGTTTTGGCAGTGAGGGGGGACTGCTTCTAAGAGAGGGAATTGAAGGAAGGTAGGTAGAAAATAGTGGGGGGGGGCATTGTAGGAAGTATCAGTGAAGTTTAGGAGACAGTTTAGGAGTTTGTTGCATGACCTTGATCCAAGGGAGGGCTTGGGTATGAGAAAGTATGTATATTGGAGAGGAGGGTTTAGCTATGTCTTGTAATTGGAGTACAGGATTTATTCATAGTGTTTGATGTCTGAGAACAACTGAATAGTTAATAAATTTAGAGGAGTCGGTTAGCAGTGGATCTTCGGCCATAATTTGGGTAGAGAAGAAATTGGAGTATGAGAAGAAAGATGAGATTGGTAAGGAAAAGGTGATTTTGAAAGAACAAGAGAAAGAGGGGTGAAGATGAACACATAAAGCAGGAAAGCATCTTGTGTTGAAGGAGGATTAGCTATGTTGTTATCTGGGTTATGTAGCAGGGTAGCCTGGAGGGAAGTGGGGTAAGTCGGAAAAGTGGGATAAGTCAGAAACTTGGGATGAATTGTAAAAGTGGGCTGAAAGGGATGCTTTATGGACTATCACATAGGCCTAATTGTTGTCTTTACTGGTAATGGAGGAGTCAGTCTGATGTGACCATCTGAGAGCAAGGAGCAGTCATCCATATAAAAAGTATAGGCAGAAGTAGCTAGGAGACTCTCTTTTGTATGAGAGGGATGGGGAAGAGGTCTTTGAGAGATTTGCATGAGAGTAAAGATGATCTTGGGAATTTTCAGGCAAACAGGTGAAGGTGGATAGGTTGAAGGGAGCACAGATAAGAAATGTGAGTGATGAGTTTTAAGTAAGAGAAGGTTGTAGGGATAGAATCTGAGATGGTGGAAACATGGTGGAGTCCTTCCTAAGTTAGGAGTTGAGGGAGAGGGTGATGGGAGTAGATTGTAAAGGGAACTCCAGAACTTGTTTGTTAGATTTAGTGATGAGCAGAGAGGCTCTGGCAAGAGTACATAGACCAGGAGGTCAGCCACGGGATGTGTTACATAGTGTTTTGGAGAGGTAAGTGTCAGGGGCAAAGGCCAGTCTTAGGAAGTGTTTATGAATTTTGGAAATGTGAGGATGGAAAGATTTGTGTAGATCTGGCTGGCTGAGAGCTGAAATAGAAAAGAGAATATCTTAAGTTTAAATAATTGATTTTGGATGGGTGGACAGAAGAGGTCCATAAGTAGTTTAGTATAGGGAATGTGTCTGCAGTGAATATTTAGGGATCCATGAGCAGAGGAAGTTGGCCATGAAGGCAGAGATAATGATTGGAGATGGGCAAGGTGGTTTAATGTGAAGTACTTATGGGTTAATGTGAGAGAAACCAAAGATAGTTGACTTGAGGAGAGGAGAGTTGAGCTTTCAAAGGTGACAGCTGGTAGTTTCTGGAACTGAGGAAATTGAAGAGTGAGGTGGTATCAGTTGGCTATCAGAGAAGGATGATCTGCAAAGAAAGTTATCTATATATTGAAGCAGGAAGTAGGAAAAATAGGGGAAGGCAGAGCAAGTCTATAAGAGTGCCTGGCCAAAAAGGTGGGTACTGTCTCTGAATCCTTGAGGAAGGACAATTAATGTCAGTTATTTAGATTGTTAAGTATCAAAATGAATCTAAATGAAGGCTAAAAGGTCTTGGAAATGTATATCCAGGAGAATTAAGAAGAAGGTGTCTATAAAATTTAGGATTGACCAATACACCAAAGGAAACATAAACATAGATTTTGTTACCTGTCAAAGAGACACTTTGCCCTAGGGGTGCTGCCTTGTAGGCCCCAGTGTGTGAGGAGGCTCTTGGCCCTCATATGACTCCTGAACTGGGACAGGGGACTGTTATGTAGGGACACTCCTCTCCAGAGGAGTAGAATGGAAGGGATAGAGTGTAGAGGGTGGGAGGGCAGGAGTCAGGGGGGTGGAAAGAGGGCACTGTGATGGAGATGTAACCTGAAGTAATAAATAAACATAAAAAAGAATACTAACTTTGAAAAAAATTGAAAAATGAGTGGTGGTGTCAGGGATAAAGTTTAGAGACTTAAGAGTGTAAAGGGTCAATAGCTAATGGAACAAAAGTTCTGGACTAGGTGGAAGGCTCCATTAGGTTTTTTGTTTGTTTTTGTTTTTACTGTTAATATGGGAATATTGTAGGGCAAAGAGGTGGATATAGAAATGATAGGTATGAGGTCTAGACAGAGTTTGGTTGGTACTGGGGTTTGGAAATGTAGGCAGAAGAGTCATTGAGTATGTTAGAAAGAGGTTTATGATGTGCAGCAGGGGGAGCAGTTGTGGTATCCCATACATTGGGGTTGAATAAAGAAGTGAGCAGAAAGCAGGAGAGGTTTTGGAACTTGTAGTGTTGGAGTGTATAAATAGAGATTTAAGAAATGAAGAGGAGGGATGGATGCAGGAGTATCCTAGGATCTGTTGTGAGAGGGAAAGGCACATTTTATTTATAACAATTTTGGGGAGGACATTCTTATCTAGTAGGAGAATAGGTTTGCATCAGTGAGCTTCCCCCGTCCTTTTATATTACCACATCTGTTGGTGTTGTGCTTGTTCAGTTCATGTTTAGACAACCTGTTGTAGCTTCGTGCTGGGAGCTTCTGACACTTCTAGGAGACACAGTACCACATAGTTCTGAATCATTCCTTAAAGTCAAAACTTAAACACATACTTTCATTTTTCAGACACTTGTATTTGAATTTCTGAAATTTTAACATTGGGTAGACTGTCTTCTTGTCTACAGGGAATGAAATTCAGGCACTGTTAGAGAGACTAGAAATTTAGTATAGTACTGAAATATAGATGTACCCTACTTTATCTATACATTTACACATATATAGATTAGTACACTATAGTTTAGGCATGAAATGATAACAATAATCTACGGTAAATAAAACATATACATAATAATATATCATTATTATGAAATTTGCAACTTGAGGCCTGTCCTAATTTTGTTTCTTGTTGCTACTATAAAACACACTGTCAAAGCAACCTAGAGGGGAAAATGGATTAATTTGATGACAGCTCAATTCCAGGTTACAGTCTATTATTGTGGGATATTAAAGGGTCATACCCACAGTCCATATTAAGCTAATGCATGTGTGTTTGTGCTTCCTCACTATATCCATTACTATGAAGTTCAGAATTGTCTCCCTAGGAAGTGAGGGCACTCACAGTGGGTGGAACATTAACAGTAAAACTACAGGGAGGAGCTGTTATAAAAATATTCATACTCATTCTTCAAATATTCTCCATGTTTTCTTTTCCAAGTGGATATAATTGCAGCTCATTCTAAAACTTTCATATTAAGTTTCTCTTATTGTTTGTAACCATGCATATAATAAAGTCTAAAATCTTACCATGGGTTGTATTAAACTGGTTCATCCAACTACTGTGAACCTTAAAAGTTACCATGCTAACTTTTCTTTTGTCCTAACAGCCATTATTTCTTCAGGACATTGGGTTTAGAAGCAATAATTTTCAAAGTCCTTACAGCCTTTCCAGCTTTCAATGCATTTATGATATCTTTTATTCTTAGAGAATTTGATTCATGTGTCTGAAGAAATATGGTCCTATTCAATCCTTTCCCATTCAACTCCTGAAAGTCTCCAAAAACTTCCCTTCCCAACTTCATGCCTTCATCGTTTCTACATTTTCTTTTCTTTTTAAAAATATAACCTATTAAATTCAATTAATATTGCTAGTTTATGCATGGAAATAGGATTATCCAGAGCATGGAAAAATCTACCAGTGGGCACATCCTCAAATAAGAATGATTCTTCATTTCCCAGCAGTTATCAACTGCCTACAGCTCACAGTAAGGAGTGGGGCCTGGAGAACAGTACTCCATCTTTGCTGGAAGTTTGTAAGGTTGAATGCCTTACACTTATGCAAATAATTACAGATGGTGTGAACTTATGAATTCAATAGGCACGGCATGTTCAGAAGACAATATTTTACAGCACGTCTTCCAGTCCTCCAACTTACATTCTGTCTATATTCTCTCACACAATGTCCCCTGAGCCTTGATGGGCTTGGGGTGGAAGAGTGGGTAATGAAGTTGTCTCCTTTATGAACAAGCATTTACAATCACTTATTTCCAGTACTTTGACCAATTATGTGTCACTGCATTGGCTGTTGGCCACTGGAAGAAAATACTTTTGTGATATAGGTTGAGAGCAGCCCCGGTCTATGGGATAAGCATTCACATTCAGAAATCAATTTGACAATATGACCATTTAATGACACAGTAATAACAAATTTTATCCTAAAGCCTAATGCTATGGACTTTTGACAAGAATTATTCTATCTGATATGATACTCCCTTTTGCAGAATAGTTCTCAAAATGTAAATAAAATGCAGTTCGTTACCCCATAAGAATTGTTTCACTATTATACCAGTGGGCATACTCTTGTCAGTAAAGTTGGTATTATGGTATATATGACCAAGTGCTCACAAGTGTCTGTAATTTCAATTCTAGGAGATCCATTAGCCTCATATAACTTCACAAGCACCAGTGATGCATGCAGTACATGTGCATGCATGCATGCAATATGCTCAAAGACATTAAAAATAGAAATATTTTTAAGCAAAATATATCAAAGGTCACCTTCATAAAGACCCCTTTTCTTGTTCACGTTGAGTAAAATATGTCACTTCCTTTTAGGACACAAATGTGCATGGCAGATTTTTAAGTGCTTGGAAACTTACTTATTAACTTATTCTTAAGTGTTTGGCAATAATATTTCTATCATATTTCTTTAACAAATACATTTAATATACACAGTATTCTGAGTTGAATAATCCACATTTTAGTGTCTAGTTTTATTTGATTTTGGGATATTTTCACAATTAATTTTAGATTAGATGAGCAAAAACTGTTAATGCTGTAATTTTATATCTAACAAACAAAAAAGTAAAGACAGTTGCCTCACAGCATATGGTCTTCACAAGATCTACTACCTTTAAAGAAATGGCCAGTATTGGCTTGATGATTGATTTACATAAACAATTTGCATAAATTCCAGAATGTAATTTGCTTTTATTGTGTACAGAGCTGTACCTTCTCTTATGACTTTTAAAAAAAAATATGGCATATGTTGTTTTTTAATGTTCATTCTCACAATACATGAATAAGCCTCAAACTTAGTTGTATTTACCAAATACCAGATGCCAAGTAAATGTAATTTCTCTGTTTTTGAAATATTTTAATCAATTTCTATTTCAATTTTTATGATGCATATTTACCTTGTATATTTCTTAATAGACCAGAAAATTTAGCTAAGCATATATCTTAAATATCTAGACTTACTTCTCAGAAAATGATAACATCCTTTAAGGAGATAACAGAATTAATAATTAACTTTATTTTGATATTAGTCTTGGCGAGTGGGGCAGATAGCCTCAAAACTAACATAGTAAACACTATGTGTTCTGAGCTTCACCTTAATATTTTTAAGGCAGTTGTAAGAATGAAGAAAAAGGCCTGAAATCTATTAAATCACAGTATTAAGAAGACAGGAATAAAGTTAAACTACAAATTTCAGAAATCATCAGAATATAGGGTGGTTCAAATAATGAAAAATAGAGAGTTAATTTTTAAAGGTAATTATAAAAAATGCAGATTATCAAAGCATCCCTATTTTATTGCTTGCAGTTACTTATTGTGAGACTGTGTTACAAATACTAGGAAGCAATGTTTCAGAATGAGTCCTGTGCCATTTGCTGAACCTTAGTACTGAAACTAAGAATTAAAAAGTGTTTCTGAAAACACTCTAAACCACATAGATATTCTTTGGCATTGAGCTACTCTATTGCTTTTTCTATTGGGGACATAATGTACTAGAGAGGCTCAGAGGAAGTGAATGATTTTTACCATGAAGCACAAGCTGCTGGTTCTTTGAAAACATTCAGTTTTGCCTTTTCCTGGAAAATATCTCCACTGTTTAAAACTAAAATGAAAATTCCTGAGATTGTATTTATTACACAAATCTTTTAACACTTTCCTCTTTTCATTAACACTATTACTAGTCCTTTTATTAAAGAGTGAAGTAAATGACTAGCTACCAAGAAGGCTAGACATTAAGTATTATTATAGCTTAAAAACCAATAGTTCTAGATATTATAAAATTGAAACAATATTTTTGTTGCAACTGATACTTCCTGCCATTTTATTTAGAGAAATTATACAATCATTAGGAAATACTTTCAGCAATATTTTGAAGAGCAAACTTAACGCAAAGACAGAAACTTAAAAGGTCTCATAGTCCATGCAATCTATGATATTCAGGAGACAGGTAAGGATATACACAATGATCACAGTGTGATCCAAATTGAGTTGCAGAGAGTGTGCAAAGTTCTGTCCAGACTTTGCTGTAGGTGAGGAGGAGCTCTGAGTCTTCCTGTTGACCTAAATCTGGGGCACATTTGTGTCACACAGGAATCAGGACGCTAAATAAGTAAGAGTGAAGTGTTTCCATGTTCACAGTCCAGATGGATAATAGGCATCTGGTAATGGTTATCTGCCTGTGTAACAAGCATATCTTCTGTGTGAAGAGAGTGTGTGGAGGAGAACCCTCTGTATAAAAGCCTTTGACATTCCAGATGGGGAGGTCTACTGAGATAATTGTTATAGAGAGTCCTATCAGTCTTTCACAGAACAACCCACCTATAATATTGCAATGCTGAACAAGCATGAACAGAAAACATGAACAGCAGCAAATGCATCACTGTAAAAACTCATGGCTGTTATAACGTGTGTGACAACAGACTTTCTGCAGAGTCAGCAATATTTTTTTTAAATAAAATCACAGCAATGAATAGGAAACAGTGAGCTCTGATCACCATGTTAAGGAAGAAAACTTGTCCTCGTAAGTAATTCATCGTGGCAATTTCCCTGAAACAGTTGGCAAATTTTTATTTCATTTCATTTTAAAATATCTACACTGCTTACTTGGTGCCAGGTACTTTTGGGAAGCCAGAAATGCTTAGTTAGCTCTGAGAATAAGCCTTGAAAGAAATGCCTACAGATAAGGAAATTGAGGCATATTGGGCAATTTTAAAATTAGTGATTGGGGTGATTCAAATTGGTCTTCAACTTGCCAGGATCTATAATTACCTAGAGAAATGTCTGGGCATGCCTGTGAGAGTTTGTCTACATTATTTTCATTTTTGGGGGAAGGTGCACCTAACTGATTGAAGCATCAGAGCATGGGCTGGGGTCATGGACCAAATGAAAAGCAGAAAGTGAGTTGATCACTACCATTCATTTCCCTCTGCTACCTGACTGCAGATGCAATGTGATCTGTTGTGCACTGGGACTGTCAGCCACAGTATATGCTTCCTTAAGTTGCTTTCACCAGGGATATTTGTGAGGTCAACAACACAAATAATGAGTAAAGGAATTTGGTACCAGAAAGTAGGCTGCCATTATGATAAATCTGACCATATAGTTCTTAGGTGTTTGGAAAATATTTTCTGAAGGAATGGGTAAAAGTTTAGAAGTTTGGTTTAGAAAAATTCTTAAATACTGTAAACAGAACTTAGTGAGCCAGTATATGGAAACTTGGAAGACAAAAACACTAAACAGAGTAAAAACAAAAATACAGACAATGGATTCTCAGCTCATAAAATTTTAGAGGTTTCATAAAGTTAATTGGATATTGGGCTTCAAGTCATTCACATAGTATTCTGGCAAAAAAACCAGCAAAACCATTTTGCCTTCTGCCTCTTTACTAAGAAATGAGTGAACTTGAGTATAATGGTAGTGGACCAATTTGACATTACAAATTGCAAGACAGGATACTCCTCCAGTGGTTCTCAACCTGGGGGTTGCAACTCCTTCAGGGGCTGCATATCAGAAACCCCACATTTCAGATATTTGCATTATGACTCATAACAGTAACAAAATTTCAGTTATGAAGTATCAGTGAAATAACTTTATTGTTGAGTATCACCACAACATGAGGTACTGTATTAAAGTGTTACAGAAGCAAAGAATGCTGCTGAAGAGGGTCCCTGGCCCTCAAATGTAATGCCTAGGGCTCAGTATAAAGAACCTGCTGATACAAAATTAAAGGTAACGCTTCCTAAAGGTATCATACCTAGAGATACTTAAAAATAAAATGTGAAGCTCTGGCCTCTTGATACCAACCGTCTAAAACGGTCTAGGATAGTTAAGTAAAACAAACTCCTAATCATGCAAACATGTCACTTTGTTAGCTACTATGACAGTCTATCACAGATATTCTCTAAACTACCCAGTAATCAAGTTGCTAAGAGACAAGCAACATTTGCTTATCTAAATACAAGAGATGGATAGGGCATCTTCAAAAACCACAAGAGATCTGCAGAATATGGCATTTAAAGATGTTATCTTAAATTAAGATTTTCTTTTTTTTTGATATCGAGACATATCAGCGCCTGACAGCACCCCCTATTCTACTCCAAGTAGAAGATAAGCATCGAAGAACCTCCACTGTAAGATGGTTGAATTAGTGGCAAGCCTATCTCTTGGCATGAAAAAACCCCTTGCACCAACTGCAGACAGACTGCTGTCCAAAAAGGACAAAACTTGGTAGCAGGGAAGTCGACAGCCTAACTCTGCCAAGACAGGGTAGGTAAGTCCTTCATAATCCCGGCTCTACAACAAATGTCTGTCAGAGAAACAGGACCCAAAGGCTGAAGACTGATGCAGGAATGTATGGAGAGAAAATGGGAACTGTCCAGGCAGTCATTGGTATGTCCTTTCTTATTTTTGGAAGCTGCAGGCCCTGCACTTCCTATATAAGCAGATATATTTATCCCTCTCAGGTCTCTGAGGTGGTTGAAGAATAGACAGCTAGAGCCTCATAGTTAAATTTTGAGTTGTTTAGGAATTAAGAGGGTGTTATAGATCTAAGAAGATACTCTTAAAAGTGTGTTGCAAGTTAGTATGAATGTTGAGTCAGATATAGACCTTTAAACTCATGGAGATGGTTAGATAGTAGAATGTTAAAGTCAGGGGCCAAATATGTATAAACTGGACATTGGGAAGGTATACTGGGCCATTTAACTCTCATAAATGTGGCATACTTATATCTGTTGTTTTGTATAATACTTACTGTTATAAGAGAAGGAACAATCTGTTGGACTGAAAGGGGAAACTTCTGGGGGGAAGAGGGTGGAAGGGCGGGATAGTAAGGGGGAATAGGGAGGGGTTTGTGACTGAGATGTAACTTGAAAAAAAAATAAAGTATTTAAAAAAAAAAAGAACCTGCTGCAATTGTTGTCCAAGGGGGTCAAGGTAAATGCCAAACTGTTAGCAGAATTAACATCATCATCCATAAGGTGGTGGTCTTATAGGCATGGAAAAATATAATATTTAGGGAGTCATGGAATATTGAACCAGAGAGCCATCAAGATCAACCAATGTGTGGCAATCCCTTCAAAGAAGGTTAATTTTGATATTGTTTAAAATTCTAGGTGATTTCAACTAAAATTATAATGCTTATATTAAAATTTCAGGTTTGAGATATATGCTCCTTTACTTATTATATGCAAAATTTTAGCACAGTTAAAGTCTTGTATATGAGTAAATCAACAGGAGTTTGCAACTGCCATTTAAGGCTGTATTTTTGCATACAGTCTTTTGCAAGCATATTCTATTCAATTGTGCCTTTTATAGGAGAGATTGCAGATGACTTAAATAAAAGAACCAATGATTTTTCATTTTTTGTACTTGAAAATAAGGGAAACAATATAGAATTGTGACTTAATAAAAATCTACATAATACATATTGTATTTTATTTAAATGTATCACAGAATGTATGCCTACTATTATGATAGTAAAATCAATGCCAATTATAAAAATAAAATCCATGGTGATTTTATACAAATGCTCACATCAAAGATTTGACAAAATATCAACCCCTGTGCCCTTTATGGATATTTAAAATTTAGAGCATTGGTATCGAGACTTTTTCATTTGTTAAGCTCTTGAATACCAGTAAGCAAAAGTTAGTATATTTCAGAGAGATTAGAGTAATAACAATATTAATGGATTTTAATTATTTGAGTAATTTAACTTATAGGTGAACTGTAAATGGCCTCATCTTCTCATCTATAGTTCCAACCTTTTCTTCATTATTGGCACTCATGGTTTATTTATGTTTTCATTCCAGTAATTTTTGTTGTTCTTTTGAGACAAGGTTTCTTTATGTATCTCTGGCTATACTGGAATTTGCTTTGTAGACCAGGTTGGCCTCATACAAGAGATCCACCTTTTCTGCCTATGAGTGCTGGGATTTAAACCTGTTTCACAACTATCACCCATCAAAATTCACTAATCTGTATTTTTCTGGTCTATACTTAATGCATATACTCATTGGGTTATCTCTTTTCATATTGATATTTTTCTTGAAACAGATATTTCTGTTTATTCCTTACCAGGCATTAATTAGCCTGATATAATCTGTTCACTTTAGATCACATGCTTCTGTGCTCAAAAATATTACTTTAACCTCAAATTATTCAATTTAACTTTCATTTAAGTCCCATTCTACCTTGCAGTAAAAATTTTCTTTGAATTATTAAAAGTAAATATTGTCAATTTTGTTGTTTATGTTTAATAGTGTCTTACAGTTCTTTCATGTCAAGACTGAAACTTCAGATGAAAATGTGAAGTTTTTTTAAGAAGATAAGATTCTTTTGAGTTTTGAGAATATAAAATATATCTGAAGTCCTGCACATAGAGATAAGAATGACATACGTAGTATAAAAGTATACAATCCCTTTTGTGGTGTCTTGTGTATGGCTTGTGTTCCCCATAGGGTCCAGAAGGAGTGGTCCACATTACTTCAGACAAATGGTGTCCTATCAGCCCTAGTAGATATTGCCAATTAACTTCTGCACAATATCTTTTGGAAGTAAGGTATTTCACATACCATTGCCCTCTAAATGTTTAGATAGAGTGGATACCCATAGGCACCACCAACCTTGAAGTGTGATTCATCTTTGCTATGATATTTCTAATCCCAATATCAGGCTTTTTTTTTGGGGGGGGGGTGTCAAAGTGAACTTAGGAATAGATGTACAGAAGTGCAGATAGCCTCTACTCACGGAATCTAAATTTGAAGGAGCATATCATATGGTACTCGTGAGTCCTGCTGTCTAAAATTCAGTGGTCAGTGGAGAGAAGAAAAACGTTCTAACATTAGTGTTCCAGCTGTGTTTCTCAATAAGGACAGTTAAAAACATCATGCTCTTCTATGCTTATTATTTCACTTCCTGAATTAAAAGAGTCCGGTTTTTTTGTTTGTTTGTTTGTTTGTTTTGGGTTTTTTTTCAGAGTCTACTGCTCTGCACCCACTTACTTCCATATCCTTTTACACGACATGTGGTTTAGAGTTAAGAATGCAGAGTGTATCTATTGTGATGCTAGAAACAGCAATTATCCTTGTAACATTTTGAAACATTTGCTACTTTAAGATCCAGTGTGTTCCTGCCATAGAATTTTAGAGAAGACAGTGGCTTAATGAAACAGGATTGATACCATTTTTCAAATATGATTCCAAATGTGCTAGCTTTCAGTGTTAATAAAATCAATTATGTAAGTGTAAAATGTCCACTTAGCTTAAGGATATGGAAAATTCAAGCATAAAGACCATAACAGAAAAAAATTTCTGTGTGGGGTGTTAAAATGGTGGCTTTGTATTTAAAATTAACAAATTAGGACTGAATTAAAATTAATATCTATGATTTTTATAATATATATTATATTATATATAATAATATAAAATCATAATATTCATAAAGCCAGTGTGATTTTTTTCATTTTGGAAATATATGAGGATTCTACAATAAATTATTAAAGAATAGTAAAAAGCATAGAGTTTCATGCTTTTAACTCACAAGTACAGTTTTAAGATGAAACTTTTGCCTTCTCCTACAGATTTCCTCACTGTTAACCTCAAAGTTTTTGTCTACCCCATTCATTTTTGAAGACATATTCTTCAGTCATCTCCTATCTGGATCCTATACCATCTTATGCTACTCATCTCCTTCTAGGAAATGTAGTCAGTTTTCTAGTGTTTCATTTCATTCTCAGCCAACCCTACACCATTGAAATTCTCCTTCCCCATTAAATGAGTGAAAGTTGATCCTATTTTTTTTAAAGATCATTGTTAGTCTTACCATACAAGCAATTTGAGCTCACTTAATTTAATAAAAATGACTCATATTACCATGTACACATTTTACCCTACAAGATTCCTTAATTACTTTATAGAAGCTTTCTTGTCACATATTATATTTATCTTCTAACATATTTTTAATAAAACACCTGCCATTATATATATTCATATTATTTTCCCCTTCTTCTTCATCTTATCTGGTAAACTACCAGCCTTAATTGGTACTCCCATGCACATATTCTCCAAATTTTTAAAGTATGTAGATGTTTTCTTCAGCAGTAGGTCTTTAAATCAGTTTTTTGAAATCAACCAATAGCCTTGGCAATAGTCTGGATTGTTTATGGGTTTACATGATTCTCCCTTGTAATCCAATAAGATTTAACCCATTTCTGGCACTGAGATTTCACTTGATGGCAAGAGATGTAATGTTGGAACTTTGTCTTTCCAAATGCTTGGTAATTCCAGTTTTATTTCTCTCATATCTGCATACATTTTAAGAGGCTTCTACTGTAGTAGTGGTCTCTATGATCTCTCAAATGGCCCTTATTCTTAGTTGACCCTTCCCATCTCCATTTTACTGTAATTTCATTTTCTTAATGGTTGAGTTGTATCCACTAATTAAATATACCACATTTTCATTATCCACTCATCAGCTGATGGACAACTAAACTGTTTCCATTTCTTGAACATTATAATTACAACCACAATCATGGCTCCAGAAGTTGGTCTAATGAATTAAGATTGTGGAAATGCAGACTCTACTAAAATCAATCTAAAGATTCAACACAATCCACACAAAAATTCAATTCATTTATTCACAGCAATTTTTTTTAAAAACTTAAATTTCACAAGGAAATACAAAAATTCTGGATGGGCAGCATATTACTAAACAGTATAATCATGGATGGAATTCAAACCATCCCAATTTTCAGCTTACATTGCAGAGATATATTGATAAAACAGCATAGACTTCCAAAAAATCAAATATTTTAATCATAGAAATAGAACTGAGGACACTCATGTAAGCCTCCACATCACAACTTAAATAGACATCTTATTTTTGACAAAGATCTCAAAAATACATATTGAAAAGTGCATCTTCAGCAAACAGTGCTAGTCTAATCAGATTCCTATAAGTAGACAATGAAAACAGATTATTATTTTGTGCCTTGTACAAAATCAACTCCAAATAAATAAAGGACCTCTACCGGAAGCCTGATACCCTGAATCTGACAAAGAGAAAGTATGGGGTATATTTGAACTTACTATCACAGGAAAGGACTTTCTGAGAAGGATCACAATATGCAGCTATTAAATAATAATTCACAAATGAGGTCTCATAAAACTAAAATATAGTATAGGACAACATCATTTGAAGGAAGGGCAGCATATAGAATGGAAAAAAAAAAAACATCTTGAGAAGCTACATATGGAACCATGGGTTACTATCTAGAATACACAAAGAACTAAATAAAACTAAAAATTAATCAAACAAACAACCCAATGAAAAATCCAGGGATAAACTTAATAGAGAGTTCTATAAAGATGAAATACAAGTAGCTGAGAAATATTTTTTGGCATTCAGCATCCTTAGACACAAAGGGAATTAAATTAAAATACTTTCAAATTTTATCTTACCCCAGTCAGAATGACTAAGGTATAAGAAAATAGAGTTGACAAGTGCTGAATGAGGGGAAAGAGGAAGGAACATTTATTCACTGCTGTTAGGAGTGTAAACTGGCAGAAATTTAATTTAAAATCAGAGTGGAGGTTCCTATAAAACCTAGAAATAGATCTACCACACGCTCTAGCTCTACCACTTTTGAGTTTATACCTCCAAAACTAAATCCAACTCAAAATACTAAGCAAGCAAACACAAAAAACCCTCAGACACATCATCATGTAGGCAGGTTACAGAAATCAGAGGTTTGTAGGCCTTGGATCCTACCTGTTGACATTCTTAATTTTTGGATTGTTGGAAGCTAATGGCTTCCTCCCAAGAGTACATTTCCCAAACTTTTGTTAGAAGCAAGAAAGTTAAGTCTGAAATTTTTGAGCAATGAATAGTTCTCAAAGGGACTCTTTACTTGTTCAAGATAATTTGACTCTGTTAGTTACATTTAAATTATACAGTCATAAATTTTAGTAATTTGTCCTTATTCAATCCTTCACAGAGGTGTAGCTCTCTTTTGGCTTCCTCTAGGAGCTTTGCTTCACACATGTCCTAATTTCTTCATGGAATTCTACCACTTCACATGGACACTTCTTATGCTTCTTCCTCTTTATGAAGCACTTTTCATGATTCCCATAGACACAGTCACTGCCTCTTCTCCAGATATCAAGCAATCCTGAACAAAGAGGAGACAATCATTCTTATTTTCTTTCTCCTTATTGTGTTCACAGTATTCTATCAGTCTGGTTCTCTCCCTTCTCTTCTATCTCTCTTCAGCTCACCCCCCCTCCCTCTCCCCCCCTCTCTTTTGAGTAAATGCAGGAGGGAAAGAAAACATTACCCATTGGTTCCATTTTGTTTTTTCTTTACATCTTATCTCCAAAATTTCTTCAATTATTTGTATGCCTCTATTCATTTTCTATTAGCTTCAATATCTGACTGCTGCACTTCTACATGCCACTAGAGCTCATTTTGCCTGGTTTATGGTAAGAAATAAGCCCCTAGATCAGTCAGGCACTTGAAATATACGAATGATCTCACCATATTTCAATTCACTTTAGTATTATTTTACCCTTTTGTGTTTACAGTATTTTTTAAACAAGCAATTGATTCTGAGATATAGTATAGTCAAAATTACAAAACTATTAAATTAGGAAGAAAATATTGATTTTGAATGAATGACTTCTGATTAATCCTACACCAAACTGGAGTACACTTTTTATTTTTATGTGTATGAGTATTGGGGAGGATGATCTTGTTGAAACCATAAATAACAGTACCACTAGAAGCTGGGGTTACAAGTGGTTGTGTGCCATGTGCGTTGGTGCCCGGAACTGAGTTTCTGTCTTTAACAAGAGCAGCGTATACTCTTTTTTTTTTGTTTGTTTTTGTTTTTTGTTTTTCGAGACAGGGTTTCTCTGTGTAGCCCTGGCTGTCCTGGACTCAATTTGCAGACCAGGCTGGCCTCGAACTCGCAAAGATCCGCCTGCCTCTGCCTCCCAAGTGCTGGGATTAAAGGCGTGCGCCACCACTGCCCGGCAGCGTATACTCTTAACATTCCACCATCCCCTGCATATATGTAAAGCATTATAGAATCAATTTATATTGTTAAATTCATTATTCCAAGCTTCCTTGAAACATAGTTTTTACTTGAGATCAGATATTTTTATGATCTCAATTGAGGATAAAGCCCAGTTGTCTAAAATTATTAATAACTTTAACTCAGAAATAGATGGGTATCACAAGAAGCTAGGCTAAAAGTTTGTCTTATGAATGTTCAAGTAAAGACAAAGAAAATAAATAAATCTGAAAAACTGGGTTATCATAAGAATCAACTCTTGTAAGATTTAAGGAAAAACACTAAAATGATGAAATTTCATTTGCTCTTTTTTAATGTTTATTTATTACTTCAAGTTACATCTCCATCACAGCCCTCTCCCTCCACCCCTCCCAGCCCCACTCTCCTACCCTCTCTCCCTTCCCCCAGAATGCATAATTCTTTTTTTTCAGTCCAACAAATGGTTCTTTATCTTATAACAATAAATACAGTACAAAACAACTGATATAAATAGGCCACAATTCTGAGAGTTATATGGCTTAGCATACATTCTCAATGTCCAGTCCATATGTATTTGGCCCCTGACTTTATCATTCTACTATCTAACTATCTCCATGAGTTTAAAGTTCTATATCTAACTTAGCTTTCATACTAACTTGCATCACAATTTTAAAAACATCTTCTTAGATCCAAATGCCCTCTTGATTCCTAAACAACTCAAAATTTAACTATGAGACTCTAGCTATCTATTCTTCAACCACCTCAGAGACCTGAGAGGGATAAATATATCTGATTAATTAGGAAGTGCAGGACCTGCAGCTTCCAAAACTAAGAAATGACATACCAGTGGCTGCCTCGACAGTTCCCATTTTCTCTCCATACACTGCAGCATCAATCTTCAGCTGTTTGGCCCCATTTCTCTGACAGACATTGATTGCAGAGCAGGAATTATGAAGGACTTACCTACCCTGTCTTGGCAGAGCTAGGCTGTCAATTTACCTGCTTCCAAGTTTTGTCCTTTTTGGACAGCAGTCTGTCTACAGTTGTAGCATGGTGGTTTTTTTTTTGTTTGTTTTATTTTGTTTTGTTTTTTGTTTTTTTTTTTTTCTTGCCAAGAGCTAGGTTTGCCACTAATTCAACCATCTTACACTGGAGATTCTTTGATGCTCATCTTCTACTTGGAGTGGAATAGGGGATGCTGTCAGGAGCTGGCATGTCTCGATATCAAAAAAATCTTAATTTAAGAAAACATCTTTGAATGCCATACTCTGCAGATCTCTTGGGGTTTCTGAAGACGCCCTGTCTATCTCTTATGTTCATTTGCTCTTAAACGGTGGTTTTATTAGTTTAAAAAGTCAAATATGGGTCTCTGATTATCTGTGAACTCATTTGAAAAAATAATTATATAAATTTTCTTCCCCTATATAATTTATTTTTCATTGATGAATGCATTTTGATAAGAAAATTATGCCTAAGAAAAACTTGAACCTATAATAAATTTCCATTAATTGCTTCAGTCCTGAAATATAACATAATGCATTAGAAGGAGAAGAAAAGAGGTTCTCAGGGACAAGCTTCCTAGATAAGGTGACACCCTAGCTAAGACTTGAAAGAAGGCAGACACTTTTCAGATAAATAAAAGAGAAACCAGTGTTAACAGGAGCTGTAAACAAATACAACCTGCAAAGCCTGTCATAGGTGTTTGGGAATCCTGAACCAGTTTTAATTAAACACTAGTTAAGACTTCTAAGAATACAGTAAACCGAAACCTTTAAAATTCTCTGGAGGAAATTAATAGTTTGGAGGAATACGACAGTAGGGTGTGCTCACTGTTCCTGTAGTGGAACATGCCTGGGAAGGCAGCTCTAAGCACAGTTGAACCTGATGGTTTCAAAGATGTCATGGGTTCTGTTTCGACTCTTCTCTCTGTCTTTCTCTCTCTCCTTTACTTTTTCCCCTTTGTTTTTCCTTTTGTCTGCTTTTCCTCGTGGTTAGTGTGATACACAGACACAGACACAAACTTACTGCAAAATTACAACTATGGACCTTAAAAGACCTAAGGCTAAATGAAACTCACATTGCTGGATTCTAATATTTGCATATATTTTGGGATAAATCCTTCATAATATTCAACATTTTTGATTATATGCACTTTGCTTTCCTATCTGTTGCTATTGCTCTTTTCTATACATGTTGCTGTTGTATATATACTAGACTAAGGACTCTTTGTTTTAGAATAATGGGACTGATTTATCAGAGGTCCAATAAATTTTTTCCTCTTTGTTTTTTATTTCTTCAAGTTACATCTCAATTGCAATCCCCTCCCTACTCCCCCCTCCAGTCCCATCCTCCCACTCTCTTCCACCTCAACCCACCCATCCCCTTCCTTTTATTTTTAAGTTTAAGGTATATCTTTTCCCCCCAAAGGCTCCCCCTTTCAGTCCAACAAATGGCTCTTTCTCTTATAATAATAAATACAATACAAAACAACAGAGGTAATTAGGCCATAATTATGAGAGTTATATGGCTTAGCATACACTCCCAATGTCCAGTCCATATGTATTTGGCACCTGACTTTAACATTCTACTATCTAACCATCTCCATGAGTTTAAAGTTCTATATCTAACTCAGCTTTCATAACAACTTGCATCACAATTTTAAAAACATCTTAGATCCAGAACACACTCTTGATTCCTAAACAACTCAAAATTTAACTATGAGCCTCTAGCTAACTATTCTTCAACCACCTCAGAGACCTGAGATGGATAAATATATCTGATTATATAGGAAGTGCAGGGCCTTCAGCTTCCAAAACTAAGAAATGACATACCAGTGGCTGCCTGGACAGTTCCCATTTTGTCTCCATACATTACAGACGTTAAACCAAAAATGTAAGAGGTCCAATAAATTAATGTGAGGAAAATAAAATAACTTATTACTACAGAGGTGATACAGAGCAGTGGGCTGTTATGTGGCTTGTGTTTGGATCTATTTTTCTTTACAAAATCACATATTTTTATATTTGACTGTGGGTATATATACTAGTTTACCCAACCAATTATGTATTCATAGGAACCTAATATGCTCTTTTTATTACTCACCAATTTCCAGAATGTGAGCTTAAACAAAGAAGCCAGCTTTCGTTATATTTAATCATTAGTATTTGGGCTGCTATGTTAGAAATAGAAGTACAAAAACAGAAGATATGCCAACTTTCAAATGGAAACATAAATTTGATTTTTACTTAACTGTTTTTCTATCAATTTTGTAGCAGCTTGAGCTCTCTGAAAGGAGGAATCTGTCTAATTTCCAAGGTAGTTATATTGGACAAAAATATCTTTACCTACATTTCTACAAAGTAGTATCTAACCACCCTTGAGTTTTATGTGTGTTTACATGTTTGCCACTTTCTTAATCTTAACTTGTTTTCATGATAAACATTTATGTGTGTAGCTATAGTAGTGTGACAGGTGAGAGATAATGACAAATCCTATAGTCTTACAAATCTCATTAGGTTATCAGTGTAGCTAAGAAGAGAGAAGCTAAAAGGAAGATGGCATGTATTGCTGGCAGCATGCCTCAGATGGAATGGCCAGGAAAACAAATGAGGGGACCATTTGGATATAATTAGAGAGCAGGAGGCAGAGAAAAGAAAAGTCTGGGAAACAAGGCACAGATGATGCCTCTGTCCTCTCATGTCCTCAAACCTTTCAGTCTGCATTTCCTGCTTGTTGTGCTGTGACAATACATGTGGACACCCACTGAAATGTACTCAGCCTTGAGATTATTAATAATCTTGAAATTGAAACCAGCTGCACACAAAATATTGTAAGCCAAATGTTCAAATCAATTCTCTTGGTTTTATTTATCTCCTATTAAGATATTTATCTCATTAAGTTACAGTTTTGTTGCAGTGTCCTTAACTAAACTCTAATCTCTAGGGAATAGTTTTAACTGTGTGTTTTAGAAGTAACTCTCTGTGGGGTAGATGGAAATTTCTTAAATTGTGAATTGATTTCACATCTTGATACAGTTGTTTTGCATGTTCACTGAAACAATTGACACCTGAACTAATACTCACCGTCTCTATTCATACACTCAGTAAGCATTTAGTACCAACTTACAAAAGTACAAAAAATATGGCTTTGGAATTTCGATGATCATAAGGCCCTTACTCGATCCATAAGTATCGGGAGAAATATAGAAAAGAGAAATTAGAAGGGGACATATTTAAACAATATGAACAAGGCCATTTGCTACCTCCTTTACTGCATTTTCTCTAGTGTTAGCTATTTTCCCTGGGTCATTCTATGTGTGTATTTAGGAGAAATGTGTTTGATACTTAATTGTGAAAAGATTTTCCAAATTTTAATGCCACTAGTGTAGACTTAACTTGTATACACAGACTTTTCATTGATGGATATGTTCAATTTTTTCTTTTTAATTTTTGTTATTATTATTATTATTATTTCTATTGTGTGTGTATAAAAACAAAATAAAACTGATTCTCATCTCCCATATTCTACTAATGAAAGGGCAACTCTGTAAGAACACAAGCATTATTTTTTGTCATTGTTTCTTTGTTTTTAAAAATCTCCTGGGTTATTTCAACATAAAAACTTGAGAGCCAGTTTTACAAGCAAGTTTATTTTATTTATTTTTTTATTTTTTTAAAGCCGAGTGTCTGGAGAAGTCACCCAAGAACATTGTTAAAATTTCGATTCAAAAGATCCAGGGATGACTGACTGGGCACTATGTCACATACTGTGTAGCAAGGTGCTAACAAATACTTATTTCTCTGTCAAGAAGCTAAAAGCTCTGCTCTTTTTGGGGTATTTGCTCACTGTCACACCAATTCAGAATTGCGAAAACTCATCAGTGTTCCAAGCCCAGGGCAGTTTGAAAATATTCAAAGAGACTACAATCCTTGGCTGCTCAATTGCAAACACTAATCTGTAGTGTAAGGATCACTTCCCCTCAAACCCACAGGCTGCATTCTTTTAGGTACTGAGGACTTTTTTTTTTTTTTTTTTTTTTTGGTGACCAAAGATTTTTTAATTAATTAAATAATATAACAAAAAAGCCCCACCATAATCAACAAGTCAAATAAAAGTTACATGTACACAGTATATATAACAAATGAGATATTGTATATGTATAAATACAGGGGGTAAAGTAAGTGGCCAGCATTCAGAGGAAAGTATAGGAGAGAACTGGGACCTTCACAGCAGTGAAGGAGCCAATGAAAAAACAAAGGACGACCAAGTGAGGATCATAAGCGGTGAGCCGCAGAGCACCAACCGCCATGAGCAGTGGGCTCAGAGCTCTGAACATGGGAACAGAACAATGACTACAAAGTACAAGAAAAGGGAGGTACAGAGCAAAGCAAATGAGATCCAGCAAACGCGTCATTGGCATCCAAATATGAAGTTAAGAAAACTTTCCTAAGGCAAAAGCTGCTTTGTAGACAGAAATAATATCTCTTGTCTAAGGAAGCAGATGTATGTTTTTCTGTTCAGTTTTTCAACAGCACGTATGTTGAGGGAGGCATGGGATCTGTCAGAGGTCATAGTGAAAGCTGCTTTCTGAGAAGCTTGTCTTGGCTGCAGCTTCACAGGATCCACTTGGCCCCTTGGTGTTGGGTTTGAGGTCAGGTCACCTCATGGCAGGGAGCACATGGAGGAACAGGCTCCATTATTCTCGTTGAGGGCCCAGCAACCATGAGCAAACTTCCCCCCCGTTGGCCTCACCTCTGTAAGCTTCCACCATCTCTTTTTTTTTTCCTTTATTTTTTATTTCTTCAAGTTACATCTCAATCGCAGTCCCCTCCCTATTCCCCCCTCCAGTACCACCCTCCCACCCTCAACCCCCATCCTCTTCCCTTTTTTTTTTTTTTTAAGTTTAAGGTTTATCTTATTTCCCCCTACAGTTTCCCCTTTCAGTCCAACAAATGGCTCTTTCTCTTATAATAATAAATACAATACAAAACAACAGAAGTAATTAGGCCACAGTTATGAGGGTTATATGGCTTAGCGTACATTCCCAAT
Source organism: Lophiomys imhausi (assembly GCA_907164525.1). Taxonomy (NCBI): domain Eukaryota; kingdom Metazoa; phylum Chordata; class Mammalia; order Rodentia; family Muridae; genus Lophiomys; species Lophiomys imhausi. The sequence goes on along the minus strand of CAJQZJ010018033.1, from coordinate 17,005,860 downwards.
GTCCAGTCCATATGTATTTGGTACCTGAATTTAACATTCTACTATCTAACCATCTCCATGAGTTTAAAGTTCTATATCTAACTCAACATTCATACTAACTTGCAACACAATTTTAAAAGCATCCTCTTAGATCTATAACACTTTCTTAGTCTTTTTTTTTATTTGTTTGTTTGTTTTTTAGTTCTCTCTCCCGGGCAATGAGACACTTTTGACTGATGGTACGGCCTCGTAGACCCCCAATGAATGAGGAGGCTCTTGGCCCTCATACGACCTCTCAACTGAGATGAGGGACTGTTATATAAGGACACCCCACCCCAGAGAAATGGGATGGAAGGGTTAGGAGGTAAAGAAAAAAAAAAATGAAATGTGATGTTTCGGCCTTTTACTACTAATTGTCATAAACTGTTTAGGATAATTAAGAAATGCAAACTATTGGTTATGCAAGCCGGTCACTCTGTTAGGTACTATGGCAGCCTATTATAGTTATTTTCTAAGCTAATCAGAAATAAAGCTGCTAAGAGACAAGCAACATCTGCTTACCCTTATAGAAGAGACAGATAGGGCCTCTTCAAAAACCTCAAGAGATCTGCAGAATATGGCATTCAAAGATGTTTTCGTAACTTTAGATGTTTTTATATCAAGACATATCAACTCCTGACAGCACCCCCTATTCTACCCCAAGTAGAAGATGAGCATCGAAGAATCTCCAGTGGGAGATGATTGAATTAGTCGCAAGCCTATCTCTTGGTAGGAAAAGCCCCTTGCTCCAACTGTAGACAGAATGCTGTCCAAAAAGGACAAAACCTGGAAGCAGGTAAGTCGACAGCCTAGTTCTGCCAAGAGAGGGTAGGTAAGTCCTTCATAACCCCTGCTCTACAATCAATGTCTATCAGAGAAACGGGGCCAAACGACTGAAGATCGATGCTGTAATGTATGGAGAGAAAATGGGAACTGTCCAGGCAGCCACTGGTATGTCATTTCTTAGTTTTGGAGGCTGCAGGTCCTGTACTTCCTATAAAATCAGATAGATTTATCCCTTTCAGGTCTCTGAGGTGGTTGAAGAACAGATAGCTAGAGTCTCATAATTAAATTTTGAGTTGTTTAGGAGTCAAGAGAGTACTGAGGTCTTTAAGAAAGTGATTTCCTCCAGGAAAGCAGAACTGTCATGAGTGAGGCATGTGAGAACACAGCTGTATGCACTGTGTAAGAAAGCCATGAACATGCACTTCCATATCTAACTTTCAGATCAATGAGAGTCAATTTTGCTTGTTCTTTAACCACTTAATTTATGATATATCTAAGGCTCATTCCTGCCTTGAAATGTATTCTAGAGCATACACACCTAGAGAAACTGCTCTTCACATTCCTCAGGAAACACTCTCAATACAGCCCTCACTCATGCTTACTCAACCATTAAATACCAGGGAAAGGAAACACAAGAGTTAACATTGTTTTATAAAATGGAGTATCTTCATAACCAAATTATTTTTATAAGTAAATATTCTTATCAAGAGTTGTTATTCCATCTAGTGATAACTAAAAAAAATATGAGAAAACATTCTCTGTGTGTGTGTGTGTCCCTCCCACATTCCCTCCCTCATTCTTCCCTCATTCCTCCCTCCTTCCTTCCTCTCTCTCTCTCTCTCTCTCTCTCTCTCTCTCTCTCTCTCT
>CAJQZJ010018033.1:16962008-17002712 GCA_907164525.1 Lophiomys imhausi | reverse complement strand
ACACACACACACACACACACACACACACACACACACACACACACACACAAACAAAAACAACAACAAAAAAAACCAGCTAGAACAGTTATCTCTGCTAGGAAATTTTCTTGGGTCCCTACAGCAGGAAAATCTTCCTGCGTCAATTGTCTTGTGATGTAAATGTACTTTACCCTTTGTTATGTAATACACCATGATCACAGGAATGATGGGTGTTTTAGAGGAATAGTCTGCCCATTGGTTAGAAAAATAAATAGGTTCCGAAATATATTGGTTACTGAGTGGATTAACAGCATGACAACTAAGTATCCCAAAGAATCTCAAGGGTGAAGAATACAATAGATTTTGGAGTTCCTCCTGGTTCTTAAAGGCAGTTTGCATTTTTTTTCTGAAACATTGCTATTTTTCCATTATGTAAATTCATTAGTAAGGTCTTTTAGAAATACTTTTCAATTGAGATGATTAATTCTCCACTCCCCCAATATTTTCAGTAGAAATTTTGCTGTGCTTAAAGAACAATTTACAAGTCAAAAAAGGAAAATAAATTTTAGGCACCTAAGTTTTATTAGACTAATATTCAAAGATATCTTTTTGTTTTTAATGTTTATTTATTACTTCAAGTTATAACTCCATCACAGTGCCCTCTTTCCACCCCTCCCAGTCCCACCTTCCCACCCTCTACCTCCTCTCCCTTCTATCCTTCCCCTCCGGAGTGGAGGATCTCTCCATTACATATCAGAGATATCATATAGACCAACTTTATTCAGCTAATCTTGACACAATTATGTGCACTTGGATCTTGAATAAATTGATAAAGGAGATGGGCATTCACTGGAGTGAATTTTATAGGGAAATGGTCTTTTAAAAGCTTAGTTTGAGAAATCAAACACATGCAAAATACTTACCTTTGCTCAGTTTGAGCTTATTCAATGTATGTATTTTAGAAAGAGGCCAAATACATATTACAGAAGTTCTTGTAGAGTCTTGACTATGTCAACTAACACTTATAGGAAAAATCTATAAAGAAAAGAAAACTGTTTTATTTAAAAGTTTTTCATACAGTATATCTTGATGATTTCCCCCCCCCCCAATCTCTTTCCTACCCATCCAACTCCTCCACCTCTATCAATCAAACAAAGAACTCATCCTGAGTGAGCTAACCCAGACCCAGAAAGAAACACATGGCATGTGTTCACTTATAAGTGGATTTTAGCTATGTAGTACAAGATAGCTATCCTACAATCAACAGACCCAAACGAACGGAAACACAATCTTTGGTACCTGTTAGTGGGCTACTTCACTCTAGTGGAACTGCTACATAGGCTTCCAGTGCAAGAAGAAGCTCTAAGCCTTCATGTGCCTGATGAACTGAGGGGGATTGATGTGTGGAGGCACCCCACACTTGAGGAGTAAGATAGGTAGGAGAGGCGGTAAAGGGTGGGAGGGTGGGACAGAGAGGGGTGGAGGGAGGAGACTGTGATGGAGATGTAACTTGAATTAATAAATAAGCATTTAAATAAATAACAAAGAACTTGGCAAAAAACCAAAGTAAACTTAAGAAAATAATAAGCAAAAGTATCCAAGCAAGGAAGCAAACAAAACAGACAAAATAAATAAATAAAAAGTGCAAAATAAATATGAAGTTCATTTTGTGTTGGCCAACTACTCCTTGGCAAAGAATCTGTCTGGGAATTTGGTTGTTATACCCAGTGACAGTTGGAGAAAACTGATTTTCTTTTCCCAGAATGTATCAGCTACAAATAACTTCTTGGTTAGGGGTGAGACTTCACTGGACAATTTACAGAGAATGAGACTTTGGAACACTCAGTCCTAGATGGGATGTATTCATCAAAACACCCCTCTCAAGGCTCAGAAATTTATGGAAAAGAAAAAGAGATGTTTATTTTTAAGTTAGAGATTGTAAATGACTCCAAGGATATAGTGCCTTCCACACACCAGTCTGATGCATATATGAATTCATAAGGACTGTGTCAACATGCACAGATCTGTACTGGTTCAGGCCAGATAAAATCCCAACACTGAAAAGGGGAAGTAGGGATAAATAGAATTTCTAAACTGTTGAAAATGAACTACTCAAAGCATCATGAATGGAAAACTGTTAGCGTCTAGGTAGCCCTGAAAAGAGTCTAGGTACCTATGTAGACCAAGGTAACCCTGAACTTGTAATCATTTTGCCTTTGCCTCCAGAGTATTGGGATTAGAGGCCTTCATCACCATATCCAGCCTTAAGAACAATTGTTTTCAGGACATGGCTTAGAATTATCACTGCCGTTATTTGAATTTGAAGACTTTAGAAGTCTACAATTTAAATTTAAAAAATAAAAAAGAATGAAACCAGTTCCTCATAAAATAAGGCAGTTGATTAAGGAAAGAAAAGGAGTAAATACGACTTTCTAATAGGAAAATGTCATTAAAGAAATTGTATCTATTTTCAAAATTTACTTTTTAGCAAAGACATGCTAGGCAAATACTACACCATGACCTATAGCCATAGCCCTTCTATTCAGAATTTTAAAAGCTATATTCAGTGCCTTGCCTTCCTTGGCTTATTTTACTCTTTATCCAATTGCAGTATTTTTTTTCTATGACTTACCCTTAGTTATCTTCTCTGGAGGAATTTTTGTTTATAGTGCACCTATATACAATCATTATGTGTATTAATATTAATATCAGTATTAATAGACATCATTGTATTTCACTAGATATCAAAGCATTAAAAGTATATAGTATTACTAAAAGATTTTACACAATAGTTCCCAAAGTCTGTTTTACACTCCAATAAATCAAAACCTCAAATTGCCAGGAAAACACACTAAGAAAGCACAAAGCCTAATTTGAAATGAAAGAAAATATACTTGCAGAATGAAAATCAGTATTATATTTGGAACACAGTTGCAGGGCTACTTTTACGTAGGCTAACTCAATTAACATAATAAACATATATTACTTGTGCAAAATGCAAATTTATATCTTTTTGAGGAGACTGTCTGACCCATAGTGTCCAGTGCATATATTGCTTGCTTCCTTAGGAATCATTAGTCTTAGGAGGTATAAAGAATTCAGTTTTCCAAAAGAACACTAGAAATAAATGTTGTAAAATATGTAAATTTGTCCATCATGTCCACCAAGACTATTCACTCTTTATTTTGTAATTCATATATTGTAAAGATTGTGCTATTTAAATGTGTTTTTTAAAAACTTCAATCTGTAGCATTTACCTCTAGATAGCATTTTATCTGCCATCTGGTCCTTATCTTTCTTGAGTAGGGGTGTTCATGGAGATTCACAGTGGAAAATAAATGGAAGAGATGCAAATCTCACCATATGTACAAAGAGGTTTATTGCTCCTTTCAAACTAAAGAATAATTCTTAAGAAAACAGAATGGAGTTTAACTCTGTACCAAGCATAATAACCTATTTTTAAAGACACAATTCAAACACATTTGCTACATTAATGACTAAAATATATTATATATTGTGTGTAGCTTGCGTAAAGTTTCTGAGCATTATACTCTAAATTGCAAAGAAAGAATCATGACCCCATAGTCCTTTGGGTTTGACAAACTGAGTTTCTGCAGGCCTAAAAGTAGCCATCCAGTGTGTACCTTCATATTTGTCTTACCACATACAGGTAGTGAGCCTTTCAAACCCAACAACCTGATCATTTCTTCTTGCTTTTTAAAATTCTTATTTACAGTGTGATTTTTTTTTTACTTCTTAGGTAAGTTCAAGTTGACTAATAACAAATGGATATCTTCTTTCTGCTTACTTACTTTCACTTTTATCCCTTTGACTAAAATGTCGACATTTTCATTTTAGAATTAATTACATTCATTATAATCACTCTCTAACTCCAGTTTTATGAGTCGGATAAACACAACTATTCCAATCACAGTATTTCCCCCCATTACAAGTCAATGTCATTGCCTCTAATTTTCTTCAGGGTTTACAAAGCTTTGCTTGATTATTCTCATTTTTCTTTAGTCTAACTTTTTGTTGTTTCCAAAATGCTTAATTTCATATTTCCCTTTGTATTTATTTCTATTTTTAAAGTACAAAAATTATTTTTAAAATTCTGTCACCTTGTCACCTCCCTTGTAAAATTGGGATGCATATAATTATTAAATTTACATTGGTTGACTAATTTGATGACATTTTATCTCTAAGGGTTTAACACCTGGTATATTGACTTTGTTGGCATAATAACGGTTACCTTTCAAATGAAAGTAAAATTGGAGGAGTCATCTTACAACAGCACTGAAGCAAGAGCATCTGCATTAACTTTTTTCTTCTTGATATTTTTTTTAATGTTTTGATGGTTTTATTCACTTATAAGGGCTCTTTGTCATTTTTACCTTACTCATCTTCCTCCTGCTGCTCTGGAACATTCTTCCCAACAAATTTCCATTCTATTTTCATGCCTTCTTTGCATGTGTGCCACATTGAGTTTAATTTGAGTTTCATGAGGGAGTGTGGGTGGAGCAAGGCCAATTTATCAAAGGTTAGAAAGTGACATTCCCCTCCAGGACAACAATTAACTACCAACAGTCTGTCAGTGGAGACTGGAATATCATGGGCCTCTCCCACACCTGTGAGGAAATGTCCACACACCCAATCTTGTTCAGGAACTGTGCAGATAATCCCAGCTTCTAAGAGGTCATGAGTTTATCAGTGTCCTGTAGTCTTTCTCTGCACCCTCTCCCCCCATCTACATTTGGATTTTATTCCCTTTCCGGTTTCTGAAATGCTCCCTGAGCTTTGTGTGGAACCATGCATCTCCCATCTAGAGTAGAACATCCCACCATTACTTATTAGGGGCTCTTTGGCCAGCCATGAGTTTCTGCATTACTTGTTCACTGCTTGTTGTAGTCATGGCTCCTCTGATGTTGCTGTATGGAACAATAGTCTACGGATACAGACAAGTGTATTTGGATGGCAACTTGACAACATGAATGTTTAGCAAAACAGCAGTAGTACGTTCATTCCTAGGACTCATGAGCTTTTTAGTAATGGATTCGTGGCCAGGTTTTTGGAACCAATTATGTTATAGGGCTTGCCTTAAACCCAATCCAAAAAAATATTTGACTACTGTGGTGGTTTGCAAAAGAAAAAAAAAGGCCCATGGTTCATGTACTTGGTGCTTTGGTCCCCGGCTGGTAGAACTGTTTGGGAAGGAATGAAAGTTTAGACTTGTTAGAGGAGGTATGTCACTAGGGACAGGATTGGAGGTTTTAAAAGTCCATATTCTTCTGAGTTACTTCTCTATCTACTACTGCCCCAGTGCCATGCCTGTCTGCCATGCTCTTCATTTTTATAATCATAGACTATGATGCTCTTGAACCTAAAGCCCAAATAAAAATTTCAAGCTCCCTTGGTCATGGTATCTCTTTATGGCAATGGAAAAGTGTCTATCATGCCATCATCACACTAAAAGGCACAATTTGACTGGCAGATTTATTATTGTAGCTCCCAGAATTCAAAACTGGATGAGGACATTGATGACTTTTTTCCTTCTGGAAACTTTTATCACTATGAATGTTATCCAATATGGGGGACACTTCCAGATCATCTCCAGTTTGATTTCTCTATATCCTGCGAGGAAACTGTGTGGGATCTCCAGTTATTGGGAATACCTACTTTTACACTTTTTTAGAATGCAGTTTTACACTTGATCTTAGCCAAGGGGCTGAGAAGCAGTTTGAGATTACATTTTAAAATTTGCATTTTAAATAGTAGATTTCAGGGAGTTGAGAGACAGTCATTCCAAAATGGAGGAAAGGAGCATAGTGAGGAAATATGGGACCAAAGCAAAACTGAAAACTGACAGGAGAATTTCTAAATCCTGTAGCTTCATGTCTGATGTCAAAGGGCTCAGATGGCTTTGTCCTTCTAACTTTGCTGATTACAACACACATCTCTCTCCCTTCAGCTGTTTCCACTCCCTGTACTCAGTTGTTCCTGGAAGATATTGCAAGACTATCACCTCTAACATTTTGGGGCTACAACACAATCTAGGCTTTGCTTTCACAGGTTCAGTCAATGGCATAACAGGTCTTCCATGAAGGAGTCCTTGACACAGGCTTAACCTCAGTAGCTTTCCTTAACAGGAGAGGAAGTTTCAACAACTCCTTTAGTCCAGTATCCTTCACTACTATGAAATCAGAACCAAATTGCTAATGCTACCAAGTTTGACTGCCTAATTTTGGCACAATCATTTAATGAACTTTTCATAGCCTTTGACTTTTTTGCTGCTCTTTAGGAACAGTTGATTTTTAATCCTCTTCTTTTTACATGATGCAGGTGGGTTCTTGTTCTGAGAGCACTACTCCCTATATTTTATCTCATTTCAGGCCTATATGTTCTCTTTTGAGAAAAAGCCTTGCCTTAAATTTCTTTTGCTCTTTTTCCTCAGCAAACTGTGCATTTTGTATTTCTTTTCTCCTTGCTTGCTCTTTTTCTTTGAGACCTGCAGAAAAGTAATTTTCAAGTAACCTTGTGACAGACTAAGTATTAGGCTCTCTTGAAATCTCCTCTGCCAGTGACATTATTCCAAAACTCTTTGATTAGTTTTGACAGGTTCTTAGGACTGGTACAAAATGCATCTACATTTTTTTTTGCCAAAATATCACAAGAATGGTCTCTAGTCCAGCTGCTAATATTATTTACCACTAAAACCTCTTGATCTAGGTCTCCCTATTCCACATAGCTCTCAGCACTACTGTCTTTCAAGTCTTCACTTAAAGGGCCCATTAAGCCCCACTTATAGCATTTAACTGCTTCTGTAGTTCAAACTCACAAAGTGTTCCACATGCTTCCAAATCACATAATGGTCAGGCCTGTCACAGAAATAACCCAGTCCCCGGTGTCCACTTCTGTCTTAATTACTTTTTTATTGCTTTAATGAAGCAACATGGACAAGGCAGGTTTTGAAAGAAAAAGTTTAATTTGGGGTTCATGTCTCCAGAGTGTTAGAGTGCATGACCATCATGGCAGGGAACATGGCAGCTGGCACTCAGCTATGGCACAGAAGCAGTAGCTGAGAGTGTACATCCAGTTCCATAAGCAGAAAGCAAAGACAGAGACAGTATGATTACTGCTTTGAAACCTGAAAGCCCAACTCCAGTGACACCTACTCCATCAAGGATGCACATAAAAATCCTTCTCAAATAGTTCCAACAACTGGGGACCCAGTACTCAAACATGTGCATGTGAGGGCCATTCTTATTCAAACCACAACAGACATAATATTTTTCTTTTTTAAAAAATTCCTTTATCTCTCATTATTTTTTGATTGACTCCAGGGCATAACACATGATAGACTAAATATTAGGCTCTCTTGAAATCTCCTTTGCCAGTGACATTATTCCAAAACTCTTTGATTAGTTCCAGACAGGTTCTTAGGACTGGTACAAAATGCATCCACATTTTTTTTTGCCAAAATATCACAAGAATGGTCTCTATCCCAGTTGCTAATATTATTAACCACTAAAACCTCTTGATCTCCAATTTCCCTTCTCCAATTTACATTTCCACTCTGAAAACCTTTCTGTAATATTAAATGTCTTAGTTGCTTCAAGTATAAAATCAGAGGTTTGGTCTCTGTATTACCACAATTTAAATATTTAAACTATATTCTGGGCCTTTGCAAAATTTCTAAAAGAAAAGGAATGTATGAACTCATTAAGGAGGTTAACTATATTGAACCATGGAGTAAATAAGGTCATTAATCTAAAATATTGTTAAATTCATAGCTATTGTTATGTAATAAAGGATACTATTTGCATAAATTGGATGGAAGAATGGGAAAAATAAACTGGTATAGCCACTTCATGGACCACTTTTATTTTTAATAGTAACTAATATTAAATAGCACTTCATTTGTGTAAGACATTAGTTATGAGATAGCTCATCAAATTTCCAAAGTTCTAGTTAATATAAGATACATTAATAATTTTCACATAGGAGAAACTTAGAAGGGAAAGTATATGGAAGGGAAGCCAAGACTGCCTATGATACTGTTTTATATCAACTCTATGCTTGTTAAACTGTGAATAGAAAGTTCTTATTGACTATAAAGTACAGTTAAATTCTTCAAAACAAAATGACAAAAACAATGTGCAGAATAGGATGTGCTAAATGATTTATCTTATTGAAAACTGGTGTTGAATTTTGGGCCTGTACCCCTTACCTCTCATTGACTAGTTCTTGAAGTCATGTTTTCTAGATCTTTCCCTAAATTATTAAAATGCATTACAGTTCTTTTTTTATTCAAACAACACTGGGAATTATATTTATCCTCAGTATCATCCCCTGACATCTCACTATCTTTCTCCCAGCTTTTCTGGACTAAACCTTTGTGTGTGTGCGTTTTACTTACTGTGTCTGTGCCTGTGCCAAATTCAGTAGCAAATGCCCAGAAAAAGTGATATTTGCTGACTTTACCCTCATAATGAAATATCTACCACATGGACAAACAGTAATGTTTGCTAAATTGAATAGAATTGACAGACATAAAGATAAAATAAACTGGGTAAATTAGTGCCTTTGCAATTACATCTGTCATAAAACCCAACATTAGAGATGGGAATTATTTCCCAAAATCTCTCATTGCTGATTTAATATGAATATAATCCCTACGCTTTTCAATTTTGTAAAAACTAGGCTCAAAGCAAATTGCAGAAACTATTTAGTTGTTGGTTAACACGTGCAAGTTCTTATAATATCACTAGTTTTATCAGTTATATTGTATTTATACCTTACATAAAATACTATGATATCTGTTACACGTACTGTAGTATAAGGTTCAATTTTTAAATTGTCATTAAAATTTTTATCTAATATGTATTTACTTTTCAATAAAAGTTATAAACATAATCAAAGTGCTCTTTTAAATACACAGATTTCTTTGACTGAAAAATTAAGATAATGCTATCGAACCTCACCAAACCACTTTTTGATTTGTTTCATTGCTCTTATCTCTGAAGTCTGGAAGGTTGGTGGCCTGCACACACATACTCACTCTTTTCTGTCTTGCATATAATTCTTTCATTCTCATATACCCTTCTCTCCACTTACATCCTCTTGCCCAATGTTTCCTTTTTAAATACTATTAGATACCATCTTTGAGAGGGTTCAAAGTAAAAATCACTTTCATTTTGAGGTGTTGTGGAAGTTTCAGAGATTAGAGTAGGTCCTATATCCACGACATCCATGAAATAGAGACTTTTAGGCAGAACATTTTTTATTTTGTTTTTCTTATTGGTCTTCCACACCATAATACAGTTTTTAAGGGACTGTATCTCCTTTACTATTAAATCCTTGTTAATTATGCATAGAAAATATATGTAAAATGAGAAACTGAATGTTTTTAATTAACCTAGTGTTCTTACTTTGTACATTATTAAGTCTCAGTGAAATTCATTTAATTTGTGTGATGCCATTAAATGAAGGCATTCTAGGAACTAGTGAGATAGCTCAGTGGGTGAAAGAGCTTGCTGCCAGGTCATACGCTGTGTTTGATCCCTGGAATTAAGTGTTCCAAATTGTCTTCTGACATTCACACACGGGTGCATCTTGGTCTCAGTAAAAAATAAAGTGAAATAAACGTAAAGAAAAAAATATTTTTAAGTTTAGGAGTTTATTACAGGAACAAAAGAAGTAATTTAAGAACTATGATGTATAAATAAGAGACATTTGAAAATTATTAAAGATTGTATTTGCATACATTTTATCAGAAAATTTGTGGGATATTTTCTTTTCTAAAATTAAAATAACCAGGGCAAAGATGATAGATCTCCATTGCACAGTAATTTGGAATGAATTTAATTAATATTTTAATGCTTTCTTATAGCACTGTCAGCTCTCCTGTCATTATTTATTCACTACTTGTATGTAAACACACCATGATAGCCAGAGTATGTAAGTCAACAATATGGATGTCTTGTAACAGTAGACTGTTTTACCTTGTGTACCTTAGAGTGAAAACAATCTCGGATATTTATGTCTTATGTCTCCATGAACTGAGGTTGTCCCATGGAGCCGAAGAACACCCCCTTTTTACTGCTAAGCTTTGATTACATTTCCTTTCACTGCTAAAGGTCAATATTTTGAAATTTTCTTTAAGGAGAATTGCTTGATTTCTCCCTTTGTAGTTGCAAATTTAGGCATCTACTAGAAGTGCAGAATTAGTATCTTTGTGAGACTTGTTACTGCAATCAAGTAAACTTTGTACACTATCCTTAATGCTTCTTTTACTGATGTTATTTTATAGTCCAATCAAGCCTGCTATTTTTTAAAGCACTGGCCCAGCATCCAAGACACTAGGGTTTTGTTTTTTTCTAATGTACCAATTCTTCAAGATTGTTTTAAAAGTAGTGGTGTGTGTGTGTGTGTGTGTGTGTGTGTGTGTGTGTTAGATTTGAACTCTTCTTGATAAACATCTGTCTACCAAAAAATTAATAGCTTTAAAAAATGTATAGGCAAGAATCAAATAATGCGAAAATAATGTAAGTTATTCCTGTCCCCAGCCGAAATTGCTATATGGGTTTTATATTTCCCAGTTCAAATTAATGAACCCGTTCCTCCATAGTGTAGGATGTATTTGGCAGGACAGATATCAGGGTTATCCCTTCATCATTAAATTGGGCAAAGAGAGCTCCCTGGTCCTCACACTGTTAAATGGATATTAGGGCTTTTGATGAATGGAACAGTTATCTCCGTGCCAGCTTGACTAACAACACTGACATGATTAGCATACATTTTGGCAACTGTTCTAGCACAAGGTCTTAGGAAAAAGGAGCTTTTATGTTTAAACTTAATTTACTTCAGATTTTCCTGCTATTTCTTGTTTTTAATGTGAACAAACTAATGTGTAAAGGAAATCCTAAAACACAATTATTCATAAATACATAATTTTATTAAGGTCACTTATATTTATCATGCAAGAAATGTAGTTCAATAGCCACCCCTTCCAAACACAGGCACGATGTTCCGATTTTGAAATGAATAGAATGTTTTTTTATTCTCCTTATAATGTTAGTAAAAGTCATGGAGTTTGTGGAGGATTTACTTTTTATTAATGTTGTTGCATTTATTTTATATAGTTTCTCCTTTCATAAAAGAAACTAAGTAAAACACAACTGGAAAAAGACATGTTCCTCCTTTGTTACATAAGAGTTGTGAATTAACAGTTCATGGGCTTCAACCCTCTTGTAAGTCTCTTAGCTCAAGTGTCTATCATACAAAAGGAATTTTCATGAAAATATATTGATTTTTTTGTCTCAAACTCTGCTGTCTTATATACGTATTTATCTAGATAATCAAATTGAATAAAGCAAGAATAAGATATTAATATAAATCTAATAAATCCTGTGTTTGTGTTTAAGTTTTTTTCTTTATGGTGTGTTTTTACCTTAAAAAATATTACAAACTAGTGAAACACAGCGATCAAGGTTTTTTCTAGAATGTGGGGAAAAGCTATATTGATATCAAATCTATAATTAGTTAATATGAATATAGACATGCATGGGTGCACATTTTCATAAGAACTTAAACATACAGGCAAATTCTTTCCTATATATGTCTACAATTATATACATTCTTAATAATTTACACAATGTTTAATTAGATCATGGATTAGTTTAATATAAACTTTAGCATAGCAGAATACTACAATTTCTCACATTTAATCCTAAAAACAGACACCAATAGCAGGCACTTCAGTGAAAGAACAAATACATGTTCAAATATAAAATGGTAAAAATAATCAAGAAATTATGAAAATATATACTTTTAATTTGAAGACATATAAACAATTTTGCTATGATACAGACACATGATGAAGATAAATAAGGTGACCCATTTTGAAGCAAACACATTTCTTGTTTACACAGATAGATTTGCTATAATTCTTACATAAAATAAAATTTCCATATCATGCACAGATGAAAAAGTTAGAAATTTCCGACAAATCAGTTTTTTTCCCTGCAAAAGTGCCAGTAAAGACTAAATTATCAAAAGAATCTGCTGATTGGCTTACAAATAAAATTTTGGATGTATTCCAGAACCAAAGAAAGAATCCAGAACATTAGCCAATGGTCCTAAACAACTACAAAAAGTATAACTTTCATATAAAATACCTAACTTAAACAACCAATAGTGTACACTAGCTTTCAGAGGAATTCAATTTGAATGCAACGTTTATTTTTCTCCTGTGGTGGATAAACACATATACACAACCTAATACATAAGCCAAGAACAAATTACTGCTGACAAGTTGAGAATGCACTAAGACATCATAAACACACCAAACAAGCAAGATGAGATTGAGACACTGTTGTGTGTCTTGCTCTTTTACTGAGTGCAATTTCTAGTTAGTTTTTATCTAAGGAAGAATACACAGATGATGCCCACCCCCTGTAGTTCCAGCAAGTGCAGTGGCAAAGCAAACAGAAAGCAGGTAGAGTTACACAATGTTTTGCACTCTTCAGCATGTCAAATTTGTAATACATGGCAATGTTTTGATGCTTGTCCCAAATGAATGTTTCTTTTTAAACACCTTCTCTTTCAAATGCCTTCTCTTTCAAACTATAATTGAGGTAATAAATTTTCTGTTTACAAGTGAATTTCTTTTCTTGCTTGTCATAATTTTAAGTAGGGAAATTCGATTTAGTTTAATTTTACATTTAATGTTAAAAACAATATATTTAAAATATACTCTCTCATTAATTTCATGTACAACAACTTTCATGTACAATACCACAGTTCCCTGCAAGGAGAAGCTGGTGCCCTCTTGTGGTGAAAAGACATTTTAGAGCAACAAAAATGTACTTTTCTTACCTTAGACTCGAGTTTCCTCAGTCATCTGCTTGGTGTATGAGAGCTGCCAATTATGTCCAGCATTTTATATATTTATGTATAAATAACAATGATATAGCTGTTAGTACTAACTTTCATTTAAAAATTCTGTACACATTTTATAACCTCTGAATTAAAAACCTGTAAACAGCTATTTACAATATATTACAAGTTATAAATTAGTTGTCCTTCGGTGGAACTGCATCAGTACACTGTAGTTTGTGTGACAAAAGCTGCTCATGGCAGTTAAAATGTCCCTCCATGTTATTCCACAATGAAACATCAAATATTAGAAATATCCACTGGTTTTCTCTCTCTCTTGCACAAGTCAATTTTTCCTTTCAGTGGAATTTGTACTTCCAAGTTCTCATCTTCCCTGTGATGTTTTTTACCTTTCCGTGAGCATATGTATATGCCCATTCCTGTTACTAGTGTGATGGAACCCAAGCTTATGACAGACAGGGCTACCAATGTGGGCATACAGGACATAGATTCTACTTTCCTATGAGTTGGCTCTATTGAGATTTGTGGTTCTTTCTCT
This sequence comes from Lophiomys imhausi, assembly GCA_907164525.1. Classification (NCBI taxonomy): domain Eukaryota; kingdom Metazoa; phylum Chordata; class Mammalia; order Rodentia; family Muridae; genus Lophiomys; species Lophiomys imhausi. The sequence goes on along the minus strand of CAJQZJ010018033.1, from coordinate 16,989,298 downwards.
TCTATATTGATTTCTGGTTCCTTTCTTAAAAGGCTCTCAATGTAGCTCTCATTACTGACAGTGTCATTGACAAATAAGTTCACCATGACAGTGGAATGGAGGGGCTCAGGGTAGCCATGATCACTCACTTTCACCAGCAAGCGATGCAGTCCATAATCTGTCTGTAGCAAGGCTTCTTCCAGAGTTATGTTGCCAGTTTTAGGGTCAATCCTGAAAGACTCTGGCCTGGGACCTCTTCTGCCTATGATACTATAAGCTATGACAGCATTCATGCCTGTGTCTTTGTCAACTGCATAGACCTCGGTTACTGGTGAGCCAGGGAGAGTGGAAGGTAGGACCAGCAAATAAGACATATTAGATTGAGGAAATAAAACAAGAGGAGGGTTATCATTGATGTCCAGAAGGAGAATTGTGATTTTTGTGGTAGAGGAAAGAGCAGGCTCACCTCCATCAACAGCTTCCACCCACAGGGTGTAAGAGCTTTGCTGTTCTCTGTCTAAAGAGACTTTAGCTCTCAACATGCCCTTACCTGTATCTATGACAAAAATGTCACTCTGGTTCATTACCGAGAGGGCTACCCATCCATTCCTCCCAGCATCAGCATCTGTTACACTAATAACCCCAATTTCACCGTATCCTGGAAAGTTTTCTGGCACAAAAAAGCTGAAGTCCTTGTTGATGAACCTAGGACTGTTGTCATTTTTATCCAACACCGTGAGAGCCACTGTAGCCACTGATTCTCTGGGTGGCTTCCCACAGTCCACAGCTCGGACAGTGTACCTATACTTTTCTTTCTCTTCTCTGTCCAGTTGAGTAGAAACTGTCAGGATTCCCGTAACACTATCTAAGGAAAAATAGGACGGAGCGTCTGATCCCAAGAAGTAGGAAACTTGTCCCCTCTCTCCACTGTCAGCATCTATAGCGTGCAGCTTTGTCAGAAAGGCATCAGGTGCATTGTTTTCTTCGATGGTCAGCTCTATCAACGGTTGAAGGAAAACAGGAGCATTATCATTGTCATCTAAAAGCTGCACTTTAATGATTCTCTCAACATGGATTCCTTCTGAGTTCCAGGCCACAACAGCTATTTCATAGAACTGCTGTTGCTCATAGTCCATAGGTTTTGTGGTCTCCAACAAGTATTCATTGTTGTACGGTTTGTAGGGTGCTAGCCTGAATGGCCCTTCACCATCTAAGTAGCAGTTAATCTTGTATTTACCTTCTGGATCTCTTATGGTGAAAAATGCAATTGGAGTGTTAACAGGCTCCAGTTCTCTCAGATACACAACCCCATCCATCTCATTTGCAATATAACGTGGGACAATTTCTGGGGGTCTGAAAACAACTTTGATGATGGACACAAGAGCAGTGATGACTGCAGGGATACAACCTGGTCCATTAGCAAGGATGGTGAGTCTATGCGTCTGTATAACACTCCCATCAATCTTGCTGGAAAGTTTAATGATGCCAGTAGTTTCATCCAGGTGGAATAAAGCCTTGGATTCTTGTGAAACTTTCTGGCTGTAACTGTATGTGATCTGTGCATTTGTCCCCAAGTCCCTATCCACAGCCTGGACAGCTGCAATAGGGGTGCCCACTGTAGTATTTCCATAAACGGTGACATTAATTTGTGAGTCAATGAAAAGAGGACAATTGTCATTAATGTCACTTATGCCAATGGTGAGGGTGGCACTGCCCAGGAGTGGTGGAGACCCACCATCTTCGGCTATGATTATGCTCACATACTGGTCCTGGGTTTCTCTGTCCAAAGCACCCATGACAATCAAGTAGGGCGTGCGCTCCCCATTCTCATTCTCCTCCACGTCCAGAGTAAACATGCCATGATAGTCCAGTAAACGATAGGTTTGAACCCCATTAATGCCTACATCTGGGTCCACGGCAGGATGCTCTATTGCCAGTCTGGTGTTTACAGGTGAATTTTCCGGGACCCAAACACAGATTTCAGAAATTGGAAACTGCGGAGCATTGTCATTGATATCCCTGATAGCAATTTTCACCTTCACAAATCTAAAGTATTCCTGAGGCAGGACCAGCACATCCAGCAGCAAAAGGCAAGAATCAGAGGAAGGAGAGGAGGCAATGGATGTGGTGCCGGTCCAGGCAGCCCCTCCGCCCCCATTGAGGCACAATGCTTCTCTGTCGATCTCCTCTGCAGAAGTGTGCAGCTCCCCGGAGCGGTTGTCTAGGGTCACATACTGGCCACTCAGTCCCCCTGAGGCCAAGCTGAAAGAGAGAGGAGGTTTCCCCTCAGATGTAGTGCGCTCTGAGTGCAGCAACTGCTGGCTCTGCCTCCCAGAAGCCCGGGGCAACAGCCTTAGGTCCTCTGCCAGGCTGCCTATGAGTACCCCAGCGGGCAGCCCCTCGTTTAGGCTGTACAGAAGCTCGGTAGCACGGCTGTAACTCGCAAGGCAGTTGAAGGGTCCCACGAAGAGGAAAAGCAGAAAAACATGCTGGAGTGAAGGGAGGGGGAAAGGGAGATTACACTCCAGGAAGCAGAGAATTGAGTTAGGAAGTAGTGACCCCCCGCCGCCTGGGACAATGCTAACCCTGAGCCCGATTTCCACAAACCCCTAATCTGAATGGAAGGAAGCGGAAACTTGCTGCCCGAGAGGAAGGTCTGTGGAGCAACGCTGTTTCTGAAACTTACTCCTTTCTCTTTATTTTTTGTTCTCCCCACTCCCTATCCCGTCTGGTCACTAGCATCCTGTAGTTAACATTTAGAATCCCAAACCTTAAGAGATTTGCAGAGTAGACTTCTGCTCAAACAGCTGCGCAACGCGACAGGAAACCTCTTTAGGTTATGGGGAAAGAAGGGAGGGAATGGTGACAAAAAGCACTGAGCTGTACAGAATTTATTTCTTATTGAAATGATTCTGTCATTAAGGTCCCAGAACATCCAGTGTGTTACACCCGTTCTCTATGATGCCAGTATACGCAAAAGCATCACCAGTAATAATAATAACAAAATATAAAAAATTGATCCATACTCCCTACCTGCTACCCATCCCTCTTAAATTAGGAAGGAAAGTGATTTTTTATTTTATTCGTACATAAAACCAAATCTAATGATCTGGGTCTCTACCTCCCATTATACCCTCTAACCCCTGCCAAGCCGACGAACAAGAACACTAAACGCGGAAAATTATGCAAAAGCATTTGTCAGTTGCAGTCGACAGACAATTCCAAGCTGACATTGGCCACAGGAATCATTCTTTACAGTTAATAATATAAAGGGAACTGAGCGCAAGCTCGGCCCTCCACCTCATGCAACATCTCTGATTCAGAAACTTCATCTCTCGACCTGAGGGACCAAGCTCTTTGCTAAAATACCAAAGGCGCTGTACCCCAAACTCCTTTCCCTCCCCCATCCTCTCCTGAACTTTGCTTTATGGGAAAACGTTTGAACACATCCTCAAGGAGTAAGAACAGCTGAAGAGCATTACAACTTCTGGGGGACCCACGATTCCGGCATCCTTACCGGTAGGCTCCTGTGGCTAGTGCTGCTCCTGGGACGATGTAGCTGCCCCATATCCAGGCACGGGTACCAGATCGCCAGGCGCAAGCTCACTGCCTGGTCCAGCGAGCTGCGCGCATTCCCTCCGCCTTGCATTCCCTGGGAGGCTGCAGTCACCGCACTCCAGAAGGGAGGGCGGTAGAGGACACTCCCTCTCCGTTCATGCAAATCACTAGGGAACTTCAGCCAATAGTCACTGGTCTGTTAATTAAGAACAGAAACTCAGATGGACTGAAAAGCCTAGGGCCAGAAAGGGACATTTATTGTGTCCACTCCTGGAGATCATATGTCAGTAACCCATGAAAGGAGCCAGAATGAGGACTAGCTCTTCAAAGCTGCAAGGAGATGCCACCAGGTCGGGCACCAGAGCAAGTAACAACCAGCCTTTCTCCTTACTGCACCAGTTAAATACCAAGTCTACAGGTTGCCAGTAAGGGAGGGAGAATTAAAATAAATAAGCAAACTCACAATGATATCTGAAAGCACACAACTGTTTCCACAAAACTCTTTTGTCAACCAGTTTCCTCCCAGTCATGTGGAAACACCAGTTCTTCACACTGAATAAGAAATACACTTTTCTTAAACAAGAGCCATCTCAACTTCTTTATGCCAAGATGAGAGCCAGAAAAGCAAAGCTGTGAAAACTGTGAGGGTTCCTTCTGTCTTCATTTTAATCTTTGCTGTTGATGGTACAGCTGATAGTTTCCCAGGCTCAAGTGTCTCTGCGTGTCTGCCTGGAAGATTGACTTTAATGGCAGTGGTACTTTCTGACTGAAAGACTAAAGTGTGGGGTGAGTGTGTGTGTGTGTGTGTGTGTGTGTGTGTGTGTGTGTGTGTGCACGCGCATGTGTATTACAAGCAATGCCAGCTATCATTCTGGAAGGAGAATATTAAAAGGAGAGAGGGTAGTCACTGAAGCTTAAATAAAACAGTGGTTACTCTTCAAATGATTGTTTTCTCTCCTCACTCTGCTTTCCTAAATTCCTATTGGGAAGTGCTCCTTTAGAAACAAGTCCTGGGGTTTGATATGTGGGGGCAGGGGGCTCCCCTCATCCAAGGAGAAGGAGAGGATGGAGACTGGGATGAGGGAGGGAGTGAGGGACTTGGAGAGAAGAGGGAAGAGACTATGATGGAAATGTAACTTGAAAAAATAAATTAATTAATAAAAATTAAAAATAAAGAAACATTTTAAAAGAGAGAGAGAGATAGAGAGAGAGAGAGAGAGAGAGAAACAGGTTCTGAAATAGGGTCCAAAATGCTTTGCTATCTTTTCAGACTCTGATCTTCAACAGTTTGTGGCCTGTAATATTTCATGAAATCAGCTGCTGGGAGAGTCCAGTGTAGTCAGTCTTCGAAATTGTCTGATCTGCAGGGTGCATGCTCAAAGACATTGAGACTCTCTTCAAGTCAATATCCTCTTCTCTAGGCTTCTAAACTGCCCTTACTACCCTAAACATAAAGTCTCATGGTCTGAGTGACCAGTGATTGAGCCTAAACCAGAAAAATCTCTTACTCTGGCATCAAAAACAGTAAGTCTCTGTGCTTTCCAAAGGAAAGCTAATTTAATTCTCTTCTAACTTGTACTAACCAAAATAGAAATCATTTGGCTAGGCTAATTGTTCAGCTTATGGCCATATTTTCTCCTCTATTCCACTATTCCTAGATTCAAGTCCTAAATGTTGACAAAGTACTACATTAGAACACCTGGTGTGTAACAGCTTGTTATTGCACAAGTTGTGCTATACATGGAAGAGATAAAACACTCTAAACTACAGATCTGACATATAATATGAACATAGCTGTTTACAGTACAATGGTAGTGTAGATGAAGTAGCAAGCTCATGTGTACTCATCTGGGCATGTTCTCCTGTGTAAAAGGCCATTATGTATCTGGTAACCAAACCATATCCAGGGAGGCATGTTTGACTCCTCTTCTTTACTTCTCTATCTTCTAGTTCTGCCATACATCTGAACTTTTACCATCATTGGTAAATATTTACCTTGTAGTATGTAGTTAAGACATTACTGGATTCTAAAAATCAGTACCACATTCCGTATAAATTGTGTTTATGTCTTAATGCAATACTCAGCCTCTAGAAGTCAAGAGCACATGCCTAGAGTTGGAATATCTTTCAATGGTCACAATATCCACAATGTGCAATAATACAATTACTACATAGTAAATACATTTGAATTATATATGCTCATATACCTCATAACCTCAACTGCCTAAACTCTCTGTCTGACTTTGTTTCTCTGTGTCTTTCTCTCTGTGTCTTTCTGTGTGGGTATGTGTATTTAATAAACTGTCTTTTGTTTATAACACTGCAGTGGAACTGTTTTTTATAAAGACAAACTAACTGGAGAACATATCTTCAAGAGTATTTTCACTATTGCTTTTCCTTCTTTCTGGTGTCTTTCTCTTCTTTATTGAAAATCTACATTTTAAAGGTGTCCCTGCCATCCACTCACAACAGACTCTACTATTTTCACTGTATTATCCAGCTGTTCCTATAGAAAACTACATTACTACTGCTCCACATCTTTGCTAAACTGAATAGAAATTACATCTCCCTATTAGACTATAATTTGTCTACAGTGTTTCTAAAAAGAATGGATATAAGAACTATAGCAAAAGCTATTCAAGTGAGTTGAAAGACAGGAAATGAACAGATTCTGAAAGTACTATTTGGAGGAATAATATGAAGCACTTTTGTTTTAAGTTACTATGCTGGTTGTTGAGTCCCTGAATGTTTGTTTGTCACAAAAACTTAGAAGCTTGGCAAACACTTGATGAAATCTTACATGGCACATGAATACTGTTAAACAAACTACTTGTTATTCTCCTTCTTTGAGGATCTAAGCAGAAGTTTCATGCAGTGTTTTTTGTTTTTGTTTTTGTTTTTTTTTTTAAAATTGGGCTTAAAAACAGAGGCAAAGTCAAATGAACTTCTTTGGTTATATGCAAAATTATCCTGGACATTGCAAAAGCATCCTCAGACTCCTGTTCCTTCTGGAGATAGCCTTGTGACCTACCATCTGGTGCCACAGATTTCTTTTTAAAGATGATTTAGAAAGCTTCTGTGCTATTAGTCCCTTGAAAATAATACTCACAAGCTTCTCAGATGTCTCAATCGCTCTGGGCCTGCTTCCCAGGTGTTTTGTAAAAATTGATCTTAGAAGAATAGTTAGATTATATGCCTCCCAAGCCTATTTCTGCTGTAGACAAAGAACCACAATAAAATAATGACTGGCATTTTGAACATAGCTGGGGATTTGGATTCTGTTCTCTGGTTTGTTGCTTATTTCCTGTATGACTTTAGGCAAATCATCACACCTCTGCTTCAATTTCCTGCTGAACATCCCAGGATATCACAAGAACATACATGTATGAACTGGCTTCCCTGATTTTTGTCATTAACAGATGTTTCATGATAATGCAGAGATTAGTGTGATTATTATTCATTATGTTATATAACTACATGGTAGGAATGCTTTTGTTGCTGAAAGCCTTCTCTCCCTAATGTTTTTCCTTGTAATAATGCAGTAAGCAAGTTTCTGTGTGTCTATCAAGAGATCAGTTTCAAACATTCTACTTTAATAAGTATATGCTAAAATATTTGAATTCTTGAAATACTATATATGTTATTACATATCATTGTACTTTTATAGCATTTTACTAATAGCATGTTATTTACAAATGTCCACTTAACTAATATATTAATATTAATATATTTAATGTATTTTGAAGCACAACCCAATGTGTGTTCAATCTTCTTCAAAATTATAAAATAATGTGAATTGTATTGCCTTATTTTAAGACAGTTTGTTTATTCTGTTAATAGCTTATAAAAACTGTGAGATGATTTATAATTCAGCTTATACATGAATGTATATAATATATAAATTTATGTGTGTTTATAGTATAACATGTATTATATGCAATACAAAATCCTGTTTCATTGATTAATCAGTGTTAATGGTGATTACATTTAAGAGAACAAACAACATTTGAGAAATGTTGAAATGATCATTTATGTATTTTTTGAACTTGCAGTCAGGTAGTTTATTTGCTATTTTCTCAATCCTCATAACAGTTTTAAAATGCAATTACTATTATACCAATTTTAAAAGATTACATATTATCCAGTGTGGTTAGTGGACTTTCATCTGTGGGCTAGTATATACATGATTATTTTTCTTCTAATATATACTTCTTCCGTGAATGGATGGGTTGATTAATCAATCAACCAATCAACTAATTAATCAAGCAATTTACACACCTATCATCTAAATGTGTTTAATTCATCCAACAAGCTGACAAACACAGAAACATTGTCAGAGTCATAGATTTGTGATAATTCTAATTTTTAAAAAATTTCTTTAACCTATTACTGCTCTCCATATACACAAAACATTTTATCTATTTTAAATAACTTAGCATTCTTAATTAGTAGACTTAAAATATATTGTATGTATGATTGTATATATACTTGAAAACCTAAATAAACTTTTAGTATTGTTGTGTTTGTGAGACCTGTGTGCAGAGGGGGTATATGTGTGATAGATCAAATATGGAGGTTAGAGTATAACTTTTGGGGGTCAATTCTCTTTCTGCACCTTCACATTCATTTCAGAGGTCAAAAATAACTTGCTTGCATTGTGGGGCAAATGTTGATAAGACACATCAACAGCCCTGTAAGTAATCTTACAGATCTCAACATCACATAGCTAATTTTCTTTTTACTTATTAACTGAAAGTGAGAGAGACAAATCCATGAGTTCAAAACAGTCTCGTTTCTTTAAAAAATATACTAGAATTTGAGATCAAGATTTTTTGATATTAGAAGACCACTTTAGTAAATAGCACTACTCTTTACACCTTAATATGATCAACTCCTGATTTCAGGTATTTCAGTAAACACGGATTCCTTTTTTCAGATTATTTACTAATTTTCACATGTGTAATTTTTAAAAGATACTATTTATTTTGGGAAAGTACAAATATACTAGAAAAACTAAAATATGCTCTTTTATTTTCTCTGCATAACTCAGAAATAAAATTATGAGGTTAGTAGGGAATCAGCATACCGGGAAGAAGCAGTTAAAAAGGTATACCTTTAAAATAATAAGTAAATAGTCTCCATGTGTCTTACATCAAGAGTATGCTGATAAGTTAAATTGTTACAATAACAATTTCTATGGTAAAGAATGTACTGATATTCTGTGCAATTTATAAATGCGACTTTGGGAATATTAATCTTAACTAATTAGTGTCTTTTATATTCAGGAAACTTTGTATGAATAGATTTTACATATCTTACCTGTATATCAAGGAAGAAGAAAGGTAATGGGGTCAAATGGCCCTTTCCTTTTCAGAATGTAGCATCACTTAAGATAAGTATAGCAGGGTGAAGTCACTAGAAAAGCCCAGACTTAATTATAGCTAACACTTTCAACTGTCGCTCCTTACACTCAAAATAAATTTTAAAAGTCATTTTTGGCTCATTTGAATTTCACATTCTTCTTTCTCACTTCTGGCAAGGTGATAATGAGCAGAAAAAACATCAGAAGTAAGGTGGTCAGATTGAGGAAGAGAAGAAATGAAGGGCACGGAAAATTCCTAAAGTGGATCAGGAGCTGCTGACTGAAGAAGAGTTTGCCGAATTCAGTTTATTGGTCATGTATGTGCCTTACTCCTTAGTGTCAATACTTTGGAGACCTGAAAGGAGAAAAAGAGGCTGTGCATAGAATAAAGCAATTGTAAACCCTATAAATTAGCATAGAATTTAGGTCACGCTCATAACAACTTTTAGAGGACAGAAATAATTTAAAGTTCATATTAGAGCATAGATCCTGCATATTTTCTGACATCTATTCTTCATTCTCACAAAGGGAAATGTTTCTTGTAGGGAAAACTAATGAAAATTTATGTTAAGGTGATATTTTTACAGAACTTTTCACCTATCTTTATAAAATATGTTTTTCTTTCTGTGTGTAAATCTAAGGTGAGTTGATAAACTCTGCATAGCTTTACTGAACTGTGTGTATGGTACATAAAAGCACCATTGGAGTGTTGTAGGATCAGTGACAAGGGTTACTCATGAAGTTATACATCCAAATTTTCATGTGGGGACGGCTATCATTATGAGCTACTTAGTATGGGTCATTTTCTCTGTAGAGTTACAGACTTTAGACTTTTATTTCAGTTACTACTAAAGCTGTAAGCGTTGTTCACCTTAATGTTTTGCCAGATGAATGGTGGGCATCACCCCTGATCATCACCAGGTATTATAACAGTGACTTTATTGAAGAAAAGTTGAACTAGGCGCTTTCAGATGTTAAATGGGTTGCTGAGTTCAAAAGACAAGGAAGTAGTTATGCTGAGATTGAATAATGGATACTTGAGAGCATTTGCAATAATGATTGTGATTTTTTTGTGTTCACCAGATAGAGATATATGCTGATTATTGTACTGACAGGACTTAGAAATTTAATCAGAATCTTTTCACAAAATATATTTTTATCATTTCCCCCACTCCTCCATGATCCTTCTCACCTACCTCCCAACCCGACTTTATGTTTGCTCTCAACAAACAAACAAATACAAAAACCAAGAAACCAAAAGAAAAAAGACATTACACACACACACACACACACACACACACACACACAAACTGCAAAAACACAGAAAAAGAAAAACAAAACAAACAAGCAAAAGACTAATATGACAAAAAGTATCAAAACAAAACAAAAAGACCACAAAAATATCAGTCATTTTTAGTTGGTCAACTCTCCTGAGCCTGAGTGATGGGGTGATGCTATCTATGCATTGTAAGTGTTAATTAACCTGCTCCCAGAAGCCTGCTTGCTGTACACCAAGTGAAGCTATGCTACCTTTCTTGTTAACCATTGTCTCTGATTGGTTAAATAAATGTGGAGGTCTAAGGTTGGGCAAAGAGAAAGGTAGGCAGGGCAAAGGTTTGTGGACTTCTGGGGCAGACAGAGAGCATCATGGGAAGAAGAAGAGAAAAAGGCAAAAGCAGGAAGGAAGACACACACCATGAGTTAGATAAAAGAACCTCATTCCACATGGCCTGGAACATTGGGATAGCTGGAGAATAGCAGTTCATTGAGACTTACGTATATATGGGACCATATTTGGAGAATAGAATTAAGGTCTCACTTATATAGGCCAAGATTGCTCAATCCAGACCAAGACTTGTTAAAAATCCATGCAGTGTCTGTGTGTATTTACTTATTATGGCAGGTTAAGGATTAACACCACCAACCAATTAAATATAATATAAATACAAGTAAGTAATTTAAATAATTACTTCTACTCGTGGGGATTGTGTTGGAGTGAAATAGATATATTCAGTGACAAAGAAGTACTTAATTTCTAGAAAATAAAGAAAAAAAACTTAATAACTATGAACTTTAATAAGGATGGGCATGTATTATATCCATGTAAGAATATTGTTTTTCCAAATTATTTGGACTATCCAGAAAGAATATTTTCACTATTTAGAATCATAGACCATTTAAAAGACTGTTTTGTGAAAAAAGTATTCACATTGGTAATCATCCTGTATCACACAATCCTAAAATTCTTAATTCGGGATAATATTTAAATAAGAAAAAAGGTGGTTATTAGCTTTTTAGGAAGTAGTAACAATAATTATATTTTGTGCATTGTTTACAGCTGAGGAAAACCGCATTTCACATTAGATTTAAACAGAATTGATGGGTAGTGGCAAAAAATATTGCTAAACTTATTTTAAATTTTAAATATGGCTTTGACCTTAAAATAATTCAAATAAACAAAGATAATTTTTAAAAAATAATGCAAACATATCATTGACCAGAATTTAGACATACAATTAAACATAAGTAAACAAGAAAATAAACTAGCAAATAAAGTTAAAATTTGTTTCTTTTGCTTTATTTTGCTATTTTTTAAATCTTTTTTGCTTTCTATTTTATTCTGGCTTGTTTTCTTTCTTTCCTTGCGTCCTTGTTTGAAAGAGAGAGAGAGAGAGAGAGAGAGAGAGAGAGAGAGAGAATTTGGACTCAGGGAGGATCTAGGAGGAGTTTGGAAAGGGAAACTGTGACTAGAATATATGGTATAATAAATAAACATTTTCAATTAAAAAAAAGATTTTAAGAAGAAAAAAACAGAAAACAAATATTTAAAAGACTACTGGAAACTTTGTGTAGTTAACAGTATTCCCATGGGATTTTTTCACTAAGTGAAGTGGATTCAGTTTCTTGAATAATATATTCTCCATAGGGTGGAGGAGGATCTGGGAGGAACTGGGGGTAGGGAAAACCACTGGGCTCCATCCTACCTGTAAGCTTAGCTATGAATGGTTCTGTTGCCTGTTCCAGGAAATAGCAACCATGTCTTTGTTTCAAAAAGTTGTAATGACCATCTTGCAACCCTACCTTTGCTTCAAAAGGCTGTTATGAATACCTTGTTATGACCATTTTGTTAAGTTCTACTTTTGTAACCTGGCCCATTTTGCCCATCAATCCCCACATTTGGAAAACTCCCTATCCCTGACCTATAAAAGCCCTGAGCTATAAAAGCCCTTATCTTCGATACTCAATGCTGACCACTTAAACCACTCCTTAAGGTGAGACAGCCTGTGTATACAAATTAAGAGGAAAAAAGGCTTGCTTTAATTAATTTGGCCATGGTAATTTGTGTTAGTGTTAGGGTTAGGGAGGACTGTTTCCTTGCACCTTTAGGATTAGCATTAACTTGAATTACATTTATATATTCCTTCCAGTTAATAAAACATCCCTTAGTAATTTCCAGACTAAAGAAAACTAGTAAAAACACAGCAGTTTCCAAGTCCTTGGTGTTTGTGGCTTTCCTTATGAGTCTTTTCATATATGCAATACTCTGCCTGCTTTCTGTGACATTACACACAGTAGTATTTGCTAAACTTTTAATTTTTGTTCTATTTTGCCTTTGTTGGATTTTTCTTCTTCCTGTTTCACCCTCTCCTTCTAGTTTCGTTCAAAGGGCTCCTGTTTTCTCTCTGGGGATCTCTTTCATTATAATCCTACTTACCTATTTCAAGACTTAGGTCTTCTAAATCCCCTCCCTACATCTTCAAAATCTATGCATTTTCCCATGGTTATGTGATGTCAGCTAGGGTTCAAAAGGCCTTTCTTCTCAGGTGACACTTACAAGGAAGGTTTTTGGCTATTATAGGCTAGATAAGCCTCTTATGGCAATGTGTGCAGCACAAAACAATATCACCCATATTCACAAGCATTTCATGTGTTCAAACATAGTTTATCAGCATTATTCTAACATCCATTTATGAAAATAACTACTTATGCCATCTGTTGGCCAAAGGCTGAATTGAGATTCACAGTTTTACTCTTCTCCTGTTAATACACAAAAGACTGCCTATTCTAGGAACAGGCATAACACTGGTTAAAATTTGATGAAAACCCATGCTACCTAGGGAAAGTTAGATGCCAATCCCATAAGAGCCTCAGAGAGTAGCAATAAATAGAGGGGTCATTGTTAGGATATTCACATTAAGACTAAGCTGCCAATAAGCTACTTATGTGCCCTTTGACATGAACTCTTCTGCCAGTTTGTTGATCATTTCCCCCTAGTGGAGTTGCAATGTCTGGCCTCAAAAAGAAGTTACACTTAAGCTTGATGTGACTTGATGAAATACAGTCGGTTGGTACAGGGAGGGTCGGCTTCCCTTTACTGAGAAGAAGGGCAAAAAAGGGAAGGAGGATGGGACTGGGACAAAAGGAGGGAGAGGGCCAAGATCAGAATGTATGATGAATTAATAAACAAACAAGCAAACAAACAAACAAAGTGATCAAAAATAGCAACAGCTACCAGGTTCTGAGTATTTATTAGACTAATATGCTGATATGTGTGCCCCTGTGTGTGTAGCGGTTGTGCATAAATTCTCACAGTAGCCCTATTAGTTAATATTTTCAATTTTTAAATAATCATATCAAAATTTAAAATGTCAAGTTTGTACAGCCATAAATTAAATCATGCAGTACTTTTATCCTGACATTATCTATAGTATACTTACCTAGAAGGTTCATTAGGATGAACAGTATATTTTTAAGAAAAAAGGACAGATAGTCTCAAATCTCAGTTTTTAATTCATTAACATCACCTAATGAGGGTATATCAATTTTTCCAAGAGTCTTTTTTAGCTCATTTTCTTATGACACTAATAATTCCCTCCTACCTGTCTAAAATATTGTGCTCTAGATAATAAAATATGTGTTCAACTTAAACACATTCAGAATATTAGTACATATAATCAATATATAATAAAAGATAATAACTCACTTCAAGATTAATATAAAAAAGGTAACTCATATAAAGATTTCAACATTCCTGTGGCACATATTTTTTTTTCCTTTTCTAAAGATGAAAATAAAAAGCAAAAGAGGAACCAGGAGAATCAAACTATAAAATGAATGAAATGTTTATTCATAGTAGACTGAACCTGCTGTCACTTACCCAGTGGAATCCCTAACAGCTATTTGGCTCTCATTCCTTCTACCATTCTCGGTGCCTCCACAAGTGGTCCCTCTGAGATGAGGTTTTTGTATTGATATTGGTCAGTTTCTGTGCCTGAGCACATCATTTCCTTACAAGAAGAGGAACTTATCTTATTCTAAGTATGGGAATGTTCTGGGATGCTGTTACTGAAGCACATTTCCATGATAGCGTATCAAAGAAGAACACAATGTTCCCCCTTATTTTCAACACAAGTAATGGCATTTCACTTTAGACTATAAGAGCAGACAGACTAACAAAGAAAAGCATCTTGATTCTGAGATTAGACTTTAGATGAGAAAACCATCTGGATTCAAGTCTTCTAGCTGCATGTTACTTTTCAGGCTGCCTTGAATATTCCTTAGAATCTCGAAAAAAAACCTTATTTACATTTCATAGAAGTAGCTGAAAATTTTTCAGCATTTATTTTCCAGACTATAAGACTCACACTTACTTTAAAGTGCAATTTAAATTAAATATGTAATTCTCTTAACAGTCTGTGAACTAGGTGCTGATATCATTATTTTTAATATAAGGCTTTGAGGAAGCTATGCAGTGGATGCAGTTAAGCGGAAAGCTTACACCAGAAATAGAGCAGAGGGCCTTCCCCACCTTACCCTGAAAGGATAGGAGTGCTGCACACATTCAGGTGGTACTTACCAGCAAGAACCAGCAACAAGCTGTGTCGGGTTGTGATTGGTTTTACCAGAAACATGTCTAAGTTTTTCACTCTTCTCCTGTTTTTAAATGTCATGCTACATCTGCAATGTTATGAGATTTCTAGCCATCGAAAGGGACAAGCATGTACCCTCAAAACACAATTAATATTTCATTAATTATAGACATAAGCAGTCACTTTGGGTAAAGTCTTAAGTAAGCCATACATAAATTTTATGTTTTTACACTGTAATTTATTTTCAGTCTTCAAAAGATACAGATGCATAAGTTAGTTTCTACAACTCATCTATTCATAAAAAAAAAACACAGTGTATTCCAATATTCCATAGTACCTGTGTTCTATTGTCTCTGACAGTGTATTTTAAAAGTTTACTAAAACATGCTAATAAGCTGAACTGGAATTAATTTGATCTGTACTTATACAATTTTATAAATTGTATTAATCAATTAAAATCATACACATATAGTGGCACCTGGTGCCATAGTGTGTGTTGGTATTCTTAGTCTTTCTTGTTATATCCAGGGAAACTGGACTTTCAGAAACTAAAGCCTTTCCATCCATCAACTAATTAGTACAGAAAAAATATATGTCAACTCTGTTATATTAGTGTGTTATATATTTGTGTGCAAATTTCATTGAATTATTGTAACAAGAAATCTTCAGTTTTAGGTAATATGATCTTATTGTTACCATCTATAAAGATGCCTATCAGAATATTTTAAATTTCAGAGACAGAGCAAAAGTCACACTGAATGTAAAATGGATTTCACAGAAATTTAATAATTTGCTGGGCCTGGTATTAGTTTACTAAATTGTTGTGACCTTAGGAGGTTCAATTTGCATTCAAGTATTATTATTCTAAAGATTATAGTACAGTTTTAATTATCTCAAAAATAATCACCATTTGTAAACTATTTTTAATGACTTAATGATTTTTTTATACTCATTTATTTGTTTCTGTTTTTTGGAGGCTGGATCTTGGTATGCAGGTAAGGATGGACTTGATGTTTACTCCTCCTTTCTTCATCTTTCAAATTCCAGGATTAGAAGCATGCACACTCAGAGCTAAATTTGAGGGAAGATTCAATAAGAGATTTCAAGTTCTGCTATTTTGACGTTTATCTAATACCCTCCACTATTATATTCTTTAATAGAAATTATCAGTAAAATTATGCTAAAGACATACAGTACAACTGAAATCTTTACACTTACAGCAGCCACCTATTACTGCATCAGAGTAACTAAAGATAGAAGTAGAGGATTAATATCCTACTGAGTTTTATCTCTACCCACTTACAGACTTCTAATCTTTTCTAAGCCTATTACAAACCACTTTTGGTTTCTGCAGGACAGCGTAGAACTTGAACTAATAGAAGCAAGATACAGACTTTGATTTAGATTCTCATCTATTTCTTTTTAAGCATATTTTATTCTTGAAAGTTTCACATATTTATACAGTATATATTAATCATATCTACTCAACATGACCTCCCTCAAATTCTTTTTACTTCTGCTCATTTCATCTCTCTCCCAACTTTATGTCTATTTAAACATTTTTATTGTTTTTAACAACTCTAAGTCCAGTTAGTGGTTTCCAAGTGCACATGGTGTGTGACCCTGTGCTAGGGTGTTAGCAACTTGCCAGCAGCCATTTCTCCAAAGGAGAGTGACTTATACTTTTCCAGTAGCCACTACCAGTAACTACCAATTATTTCTTCAGCCTTCATTAAATTATATATTTTACTGTTTTTTCAATATTATAATTTAAAAATCAATTGGTTTGGGACACACTATCACCACTTATGCTAAAAAAATTATCAATGTGCGTCTTTCATATACTTTTATTTATTCCTTGACAATTTCACATATTTATGCAATATATCTTATCAATATCTGCCCCCAAATTCTCCCCTGATACCCACAACATGTCACCTTCATGTTCTCTCTCTCTCTCTCCCTCTTTCTATCTCTCTCTCTCTCTGTGTCTGTCTGACCATATGTCTGCCTGTCTGTCTCTGACTATGTCTCTGTCTGTCTATCTTTCTGCTGTCTGTCTCTCTAACTCTTTACTCACTGGGTTCAATTACTGCTCCCTGCTGAGATATCCACTCATCTTATTGATTTGATCCTATGCAGATCTCCAGTAGGGAAACACAGCTGCAGTGAATTCAGATGTCCAGAAGACAGCATTCACAGTACTATTCTCTATACTCTGGCCCTTCCAGTTTTTCTATACCATCTTTTCCAAATTCCATGAGCATTGGAGATCAAACTGAAAATTTATATACAACTTTTATTATTTAGTATATTTTGATGAGAAAAAATAGAATACTATTTTCTTTTATATTCTAAGTTAAAAGACAAAAACTATATATACCTTTTGATTGCCTTCAGAATTACTTGATGAGACTAATCTTAGCACATGATTAAAAAATGTTCTTATCATAGAAATACATATTGGGTAGCACCAAGAAATAAGCAGAACATATTGGCCTTATTTTAATCAATAAAAAAGTAGGTAAATGACTTAGCTTAGGTTTGTGTCAACTTGAAGCAAGCTAGAATCATTTGGTAAGAGGGACTCTGAACTGAGAAATTGCATCAATAAGATGCTCTTGTTAGCAAGTCTACCCTACATTTTATTCACTATTTAAATATGTATGTTCAGCTCACTTTGGTCAGTGTCCCATCCTGGATGGTGTAAGAACACAGGCTGAATGAACTACAGGCAGTAAACCAGTAAAGAACATTTCTCCATGGTCTCTACTTTAGTTCCTGCCTTCAGGATCCTGCCTTGAGTTTCTGCCCTTCTCCCCTCAGTGATAGACTGTAATCTACTAAATAAATAATTTTTTTTTATCCCCAAGTTGTTTTAGGTCATGATGTTTTACCACAGCAACAGAATCCCTAACAAAAGCAGAAATCTGTATCAGACACATGGACTATTGCTGTGACAGGCCGTTTTGTGGATAATTGTGGAAGTATTTTGGGATTTGGGGTTAGAAAATCTATTAACTACTCAGAGTATAATGAACTTTGAATATAATGCTGAGAACATTGTAGATGATGGAGGCATGGCTCATGAAGTTTCAGAGAAAAATTTTGAGAGTTCTTTGAATACTCTAAGAGGGATGTTTGTCTGCTATTCTGTATTAAGGACCTATAGTGTCTGGTTAGCCAGAGCAGAAGAATTGGCTGTGATTAACAAATGACCAATGAAATTAAATATTATGTTTTCTGGAATAACTGATGTTTGTGGTAGAAGTTAGGCCTCTTTAGTGAACTAGTATTGAGTTCAGCTTAGAATCTGGCAACACATAAGGAAAGATTGGCATACCTTTGGCTTGCTGAAATGGACAGAGAGAAGTTTGGACCATAGTTCTGTGAACTGCCCTGTTGAAGGGGTGTGTCTAAGAAATAGCACAAGCTACACAGATGACTTAGGTTGCTGTGAGAAGCAACAGGACTGCTGGACATCATGAGAGACCTTGTGGACCCTCCAGACTGACAATGATCACGAGATGATGTGGTACATAAATCAGAGAGCTTCATGCAGGCTGCCTCTTCCTCTTGCCCTCATGAGCTGAGAAGACAGGCTGAAAAGTACAC
The DNA here is from genome assembly GCA_907164525.1 of Lophiomys imhausi. Lineage (NCBI taxonomy): Eukaryota > Metazoa > Chordata > Mammalia > Rodentia > Muridae > Lophiomys > Lophiomys imhausi. The sequence continues at coordinate 16,970,914 of CAJQZJ010018033.1, read as the reverse complement.
TGCAAGGTATGGCATATGGTCATAAACTGAAAGGCAGAGTCCAAGGCTGAAAAACTTCTCACTGCAAGTTAGCTTGAGAAAGACCCTTTGCTGTAATTCAGCCTCTTAAGTCTGGCAGCAAACTGGGCATATTTTGGAAGCCACTCAGAAGCTTCTCAGAGAAGCCATTAGGCCTTTGTGGGTTGAGGAGACTGTGGAGGCAAGTCTCAGTTGATGGAGGAAGCCAAGTTCAAGTTTGGCAGTTAAAATAGACTGGTCTCATAAACCTGCCACAATTTAGCAGTTGAAATTCGCTCCAGCAAAATCGCCCATACAATGTGTCAAAGTTAGGCCCAAACAGACACTAAGCTTTGAAAGGGACTGTTTGTTGGAACTGCCGTGAAGCCAAGCCATCCTGCACAGACCTATGCTAAGAATATTAATATCCTTTTAAGAAAGTTAAAATAGCCATAGCTACGTGTTTGTAGATAAGTATTATGGTGTTCTTAGATAGATTATAGGTTTTAGATTATAGGCTTAAGTTATAGGATTCAGGTATTTTATAGGTGTTTGTTAGGTTACTAATAACTTATAAATAAAAATATTCTGTTACATATATTAGTCAAGAGAGACTGAAGAATCAGCTGTGATTATATTGAAACAAACATCATTGAGGCAAAATGTTCTGGGAAGTGCTTCTACGCAGTTTGGTTGAGAAGTGTCCAAAACTACACAATCAAACTTAGTAATATATAAGAGTTTCCCAGATAATTCCTCCTTTGTGATTTCTCTGTTTAGTTCTGTGCCCCATTTTTTATTGCATTATTTGGTTTCTTGGCATCTAGTTTCTTCAGTTCTTTGTAAAATTTGGATGTTAGCCCTCTGTCAGATAAGGGGCTGGTGAAGACTTTCCCCAATCTGTAGGTTGCCATTTTGTTCGAATGACTCCCATTGCTGGTGGGAGTGCAAGCTGGTACAACCACTGTGGAAATCAGTCTGGCAATATCTTAGAAAACTTGGAATAGCTCTACCTCAAGACCCAGCCATACCACTTCTGGGTATACATCCAAATGATTCCTCACTAAACCACAAGAACATTTCCTCATCTATGCTCATAGAAGCTTTATTTGTAACAGCCAGAAATTAGAAACAACACAGATGTCCCTCAACCGAGGAATGGATAAAAAAAGTAAAAACCTGTGGTACATCTACATAATGGAATACTACTCAGCCATCAGAAACAATGAAATCATGCAATTTGTAGCCAAATGGATGGAACTAGAGAAGCTCATCCTGAGTGAGCTAACCCAGACCCAGAAGGATGCACATGGCATCTATTCACTTATAATCAGATTTTAGCCATATAGTACAGGATAACTATACTACAACCAGTGCACCAAAGGGAATAGAAACATAGACTTTGTTACCTGTCAATGAGACACTTTGCCCTACTGGTGCTGCCTTATATGCTCCCAGCGTATGAGGAGGCTCATGGCCCTCATATGACTGCTGAACTGGAGCGGGGGACTGATATGTAGGGACACTCAACTCCAGATGAGTGGGTTGGAAGAGATAGGGGGTAGAGGGTGGGAATGGGGGGGGGTGGAAAGAGGCCATTGTGATGGAGATGTAACTGAAGTAATAATTAAACATTAAAAATATTAAAACCAAAAAAATTAAAAATAAAAAAGTTTCCCAAAATCAAAAATGATTTTGAAATCAGGAAAGGGTTGTGGATATTAGATGAAGCTTGGCACTGTAAAAGGCCAGGAAAGTCCGATAGTGAAGCTTCAGCTTCATTTGCAATAGAAGCCTTATAATTGAAGATCCCATAGAAATAAATTGAAGCTTGGTGCTATGCAGCAGGGTTAGAATCCCAGGAGAAAGCCTAGGAGAGGCTATGGTGGAGACACAGCTTAATTGCAGTGAAGACAATAGCATTTTGAACGCCAGAAAATGGATGACCACTAAAAATAGCAGCAACTGTGGAATGGAGATAGACTGAGATGGGGAACAAGACATGTGAACTCTAGATAGGAAAAGGAGAAATGTAACTGCTGAGGTAAACATGTACATGACATCTATTCACTTATGATTGGATTTTAGCCATATACTACAAGATAACTATCCTACAACCAACAGACCAAAGGAACAGAAATATAGACTTTGTTACCTGTCAATGAGACACTTTGCCTTACTGGTGCTGCCTTTTAGGCCCCCAGTGCATGAGGAAGCTCTTAGCCCTCATATGACTGCTGAACTGAGCAGGGGGAGGGGGGCTGATATGTAGGGACACCCCACTCCGGAGGAGTAGGATAGGAAGGACTAGGAGGGTAGACACAGAGCACTGTGATGGAGAAATAACTTGAAGTAATAAATAAACATTTTAAAAAAAGAAAGCTTGACAATGCCAGTTTTGGGTGAGCAGTACCCAGACAGGCTGTCAGAAAGTACTCATTCCTGGTATTATAATGATGAACTTCTCATCTCCCTTAGGAATCTTTGCTTTATTTTGTTTGTAAATTTAAATTTTAAAGAAAGAAAGAAACTGTGAACACACATCCTAGGTCTAAAGATCACTTGAATTATCTCAAAGGAAAGAAGGAGGTAGCATAAAAAAGAAAAAAAAAGAGAAATAGTTAATTTTTTACTTAGTAATTAAACTGCATATTAAATTGTTATAGGATTTGTTTTGTATTTATTTTTAATGTTACTTTTGTTTGTATTAACTATTATATGATGTCAGTTGTGGTGGTGCACACCTTTAATCCCAACACTAGGGAGAAGAGGCAGTTGGATTTCTGTGAGTTCGAGGCCAACCTGATCTACAAAGCAACTTCCAGGACAGCCAGGATGGTTGCACAGAGAAATCCTATTTTAAAAACAAACAAACAAACACATACAAAAAAAACCCAAAACAAAAACTATATATATATATGATATATATATATCATATATATATATGATAAAGGCATTGGCAACCATTTGTAAAATATATGTGTATTTTCCCATGTTTGTTTTTACAAACAACATTGTAGATTTTACATAAAAACTGAGTTTGTAAGCCAGAGAATTCTAGCTATAAGCAAACATTAAGTAAATCTGTATTTATGAAATCAGGTAACAGAATAGACTGTGAACTTATTAATATTCAGATGCCTTGTCTAGCAACAGAGAGGCAACAAATGATATAACACCATGCCTTGTGAGAAACACAAAATGCTTGTGTCAGTTTATGAAAGAATCTAATCAGCTCTGTGGGATTTAAGGAGAAGAACAAATAAATGCTCTTGAACATTGAGAACATTTGAGTATAGGAGATGGAAAGAAAAAGTAACAGCGCTGGCAAAGAGGAGCATTGTGGAGAGGTTGAATAGACAAGGATGAGAGATGATGAGGTATAAAGAAGGTGCTGCTACCTAACCATAGAATAGAAATCATATAGTAAGGCATATGCCTCAGTTTCTGCTATGTCTGATGACAGCTCACATTTATAAGGTTACTCAGCACCACAACACACACACACACACACACACACACACACACACACACACACACACACTCACATATATATATATATATATATATATATATATATATATTTGGAACTGTCCAAATCCAAAATGTAATCAAAAGGAAATTATTAGACATTTATAGAATTTGAAGAAGAAACTATGTTGATTTGGTCTTTAGTAAGACAAAAGTTAGCCAGATGTGTTGGCGCACACCTTTAATCGCAGTACTTGGGAGGCAGAAGCAAGCAGATCTCTGAGTTAGAGGCCAGCCTGGTCTACAAAGCAAGTTCCTGGACAGGCAGGGCCTACACAAAGAAACTCTGTCTTAAAAAGAAAAAAGAAAACAACACACAAACAAACAAAAAAGACAGTTTGGTGCATTAGAGAGAATCTGCTAAATTTTAAGGATTAAGGGGAGATATTTTATAAAATGTCACTTGAAGGAAAGATCACTGTTACGTCTGTTTGTTCGTAGCCAAAATGCCTATTATAAACTATGTAAAGCAGGAAACATTTGTTTAGAGCTCGGTTTCAGAGTGATTTACCCATAATTACTTATCCCTTTCATTCTTTCATTTGGTCAGAGCATGACGGGTGGGAACAGGTAGGGTATAGGGGCTTGTCGGTGTCTTCCTTGTTTGCCCTGCAGGCCCAGGTTGTGCACCACCCCTCCATTGTTCTTGAGATGACATGAATACAGACCCCAGAACCCTCAAACTTGAGGACAGCAGACATGGGGAAGAGCTCTCTCCCTGCTTCCGCCAGCCCTGGGGTCAAAAGGTCATAGCAGCATGTGCCCTGTTACTTCTCCCCAAGCAAACAGAGCATTAGAATCTGACCAATCATGAACCCACTCCCCCAAAATCCCCTACTGCCTACAAACTATATCTTCTATGATTCGCTAAATAAAGGTCAGCATCTATCTCACAGAAGAGGACTGGGAGCTGTATTTACTTCGGAACTAAGGACCCACATACTCCAGCAGGCTTTTGTTGGTGCCAGGTGCTGAGCAGTGGCTGCCAGACCCCAGAACTCGATGAGCACAGGACCACACTACAGCCACAGCAGACCACACCACCACCGCTGCTGCCACAACTGACAACGCTGCAGCTGCCCCCTTTAAAGCCAGGGTGGACCTTAGTCTAGCTGTTTTTTTTTTTTTTTTTTTTTTTTTTTTTTACAAACAAAAGATACTAAAAGAGTGACAACATTCTACAGCAGTAGGATGTTTTTACCTCTGCCTGTCTTTCCTGAGCTGTGACCTTTAGCAGCCCACCCAAAATCCAGGGAACCCAGAAATTGGGATTTTGTGTCCCTGCCAAGTGAGTTTCACTTGCGTTTTGGTGGCACAGTCCTCCTCATCCCCTAGTCCATCATCTTGGCCTCTACCAGAGAATCGTGGTGGAGCGATCCAGAAGCAGAGCAGAATGATAGTGGAGGAGGACGATGTTCACCCCACAAGGCACAGGAAGCAGAACATGTTCAAGAAAATAACCTGGGGGCAAAATCCAGTCCCCAACATGGCCCATAGAGGCACACTTTCTCTAGCTTACTCTCATCCTCTAAGATTTCCACAGCCTTCAAAAATCGCACTACCAATTGGAAATCAATCATTTGATATTTGATCCTCTGAGGAATATTTCATATCCAAACTTTAAAATAAGTTTGCAAGGAATTCATAAGACAAATATATGTGACATCAGTCAACTGTCTAGTTTGTCAAACTCAACAATGGGCAGACTCCTTAAGTAATCCAGTATCAAAAATATTATAATACCAGTTTTCTCATCATAGAAATGTAAATGTTTCTGTAAATGTAAATATTTTCATGTTTAATATAAGGTATGTGTGAAGTCTTTGATGGTAAATAGTTTGTAATAGAACTTAAACCAAAAATAGTATTTACTCTATCAATATTTGACTTTGTTCAGTTCAACTGTGGGAATGGGATGAACAGAACCATAGGCTAAACACTAAGTGAGAAATGCTGTGGTGGAAGTAATGAACATAGATTAGTTTTCTAAATGTTTGGCATTTAAGAAGGTTTGAAATGGGTTGCAGTTGCATGACACTATGAGATGTTTAAGATGGAGAAGCTATTGGAGATAAGTAATGAAGGAGATCAACAACACCAGCACTGATATCTCTGAAAAGGACTGAACTTGTGAAGTCAGTCTGATAATTTTTTTCTCTATTTCTCTTTCCGAGCTCCTTGTAAGCTGGGACTGGGCACCTTGCAGTGGAAGGCGCGTCTATTCAGCTTTCAGAACAATTATGACCTGGTTTATTCCTTCTTGCCACTGAGTAGCCATTTGACTGAGTCAGTCTTTGTCCCAGGATTGATTTTTTTCCCAGTTCTTGAACAGTTAAAACAGGTTCTTGATACATTTTAAACTTTCAACCCATTGTGTGTTGTTTTCTTACTGCCTGTCTCCCAAATACTTTGGAATTTAAATTTAAAACAAACAAAATAAAAACTCTTCCCATATTAAGTTGTGTAAAGCATAAGTAATTACTAAGAAAATATTCTCTTCTTTGCCTCAAAGAGCTCAGATGTTAGTTTCCAAGCTAATTTTTTGCATGTTAATATCAGATATTTTCCTTTCTTCTTTCCCTCTCTTTCTTTATGAATTCCCACTTCCTGAGACCTTCCTGTAAATGAGGTTTACTTGTAAGCTATTTCTAGTCTCTTTCCTTTTTTCACCTTCTGCTTGATACCAAATGAAAACTTGATTCAAATACAAATGCCTCAGAAACGTGCCATTTTCAAACAGAAAATAATGAAGATATATACTGTAAACAATATTAGATGCAATATATTGGGTAAATATGCAGCAGTGAATGTAACCTCTTAAGAGAGCATCTATTTATATTTTGATGTGTATGCACCTAATATACCTTTCAGAAGAAAGTGCAAAAACAAGTATGTAAATGAACATATTTTTTCATCCATTAAATTGTAATGTTTATTCTTTTAAATCAGGCATAATCAAAAAAATTAGAAATATTAAAAAAACACATGTAGGACCAGTGGCAAGGCTTCCAGCTGTGAAGGAGACTGAAGCAGAAGGATTACAGTTTCCAAGCCTGTCTGAGTTGTGGAGCAAGATTAAATTGAGCTTTGGCACCCTAATAAGACCAGCCAAAAAGAAAAAAAGACTATGAAAGCTGAATTGTAGAACACTAGTCTGGGATATGTGAAGTTCTAGGTTAAACTCATGAAGCAGAAAGAAAGGAAATGTGTCCACACCAGCAGATGAAAATTTCCAGAAAAACTATGTATAGGTAAAACTGGAAAAATTCTTCGATATTAATTCTAGGAAACTGTTGGTGTTTCAACGATTAAATTATCAGTCATTAATTTTTTAAATAATCCCCATGTCTAGTACTGCAAGGGTGCAAAAATGGATATTAATGGCATAAGTGATACCAAAATATCCCTTGATCTCAGCATTGTTAAGAAGCAGAAGAAGCAAATGGCATGTACTAATTTTCACTCATTTAACTGTAACTAGGGCCATCATGAAATCATTAAGTTAGTGTCTTTGCTAGGTAGGCTATCTCCTCATGCTGAACATTTGATTGTAGCTTCACTTATGACTCCAAATTTTGAGATGAATTTAATAAATTTCTCTCAACATATGTGTTTAAGTATATTTTAGACAATTTGTCATGATATTAAATATCAGTATTTAATAAACTTTTTAAATTAAAATTTTATTTTAAACTTCAGCAGTTAAGAGCACTGACTGATCTTACAAAGGAACAGCGTTCTATTCAAAACACCCACATGACAGATAACAACCATCTGTAACTCCAGTTCCAGGTGATTTGGTGCAAATAAAAAAACATTATATGCCAAAATTAACCATAATTAAAATGCATAACATCTCAGTGAACTTTTGTACTGTTAGAATAGACATTCTGAAGTTGTGGAATTTCATATTAGATTTTATACTTTTACAATAAAATATATATTTTTGAACTTAACTCCAGCAAAATTGAAAAATCCTTGAAGTGTTGAAACTAGAAAAAAATAGTTTTATATACATTTTCATTTCTCAAATGCAATTAGGTGATGAAGAAGGTCTAAAAACAAATATTTTGTTTAAAATAGTTCTCATTAAGCTAAAAGATTAAATATATCCTATATTGGTATTTTAATAGGTTATTAAAAATAGAAGACAGAAACATTTGTAAATCCATCTTATTTACACAAACTTGCTTTTATGCCTACACATACAAACAAGTACACACATACAAACACTCAAAATGCAAATATATATATACATATATATTGCCTATAGGATTACATTTGAGGAGGGAGATGTGATGTGAATTTTCTACAAGATTATTTCATTATGTTTCCAAAAGATGGGTGTGTCCTTAATATTTTAGCCAGATATTCATAAAGAAAGTGTATAAAATATGTGTCATTTTAAAAGAAAAATGTTGAAATCAAAATGGTTTTACATCTCCTTTTTTTTTTACTTCTTTTCCAATTATTTCTTGGGAAGAAAGTCTTAATACAATAATCATTTTGGGGTTGTGCTAAGGAAGTTCACTTTATGACTCTGCAGTAATATGATGCATCTGAAATGTTTCATATCTCACATCTTTCATGTCATTTTCAATGACATTGACATAGGAACCTTCTGGCCAGCTTGCTTGTTACACACACACACACACACACACAAAATGCATATATATGAGAGAGATATTTGAACCGGGCATTCATGCATATCTAAAAGTTATAAAAATAAGCTCTTGTCAAAATTATTTATTGGCTATGAAATAAGCTAATGGCTTTATCTTTTCAGAACTTAGAATCTTTTAATGCAGATTACATCAGCAGCAGTGAGTACAACACTTAAAAGACTAACCACTGAGAGACACTTCTCAAAACACAAAATCAATGCTCTTTGATACTTCTGTTTCACCAAAGTCACATAGGCCACTGAACTGCAGATGTTAATACCAGCATTTTGTCAGTGAAAGCAGAGGATTCTCCTTCCCATCTTATTTATGTTTTGATTGACAAGCTTCCTGATACTGTTTTGCCTTAAGGATATGACAACTTATCAGTTTACCAAAGACTCTTTTAAAACAGATAGTTTTGCAAAAATTGTCTGTGTGTGCACTAATCTATTCACACACGCACACATATATATATACATATATGTATATGTATATATATGCGTGTGTACATATATATGTGTGTGTGATATTATATATAATAAAATATTATATATATTGAGCATGTTAAGAATAATACTGGCAGCTATGTTATCTCAGTCATGCAGTAAACATTCATAATTCATACCTTGGAACAGTGTCCAAAATGCTGATGCACATTTACAAACAGACACACACACACACACACACACACACACACACACACACACACACACA
>CAJQZJ010018033.1:16931722-16961998 GCA_907164525.1 Lophiomys imhausi | reverse complement strand
ACACACACACACACACACACACACACACACACACACACACACACACACACATCATGACTTGCACAGCTTTGAGAATGACCTGACTGGGACAACTGAAAATAAAGAAAGGACAAACACACACAGAGAAAATCAGGAAGTGGTCTGGCCCTGTCATCTGATGGAGGTGAACCAACAGCTAGGAAACTTGGAGCATTTATTATACACAGTTAAATGGGGAAATGGGTTTAAAATATAATGTAAGCAAGGAGATAGTTTTACTGTATGAAGCTGAAAGGGGAGACAGTTTTTCTAATTTCAGTAGGGACTCTGTAAGTGAGTAATATTAGACTGCAGCTAATCTGAAGGAGGAAGCTCTCAGACCAGGAGAAGACCTCAACAATTGCATGCAATTCCTAGGCACTGGGAAAGTTGACATGACTATGCTCATATCAATACATATTCACTCAGGAGTTCATCTGTTCCCCATGTATATATACTTTATTAACCTAGATACTTTTATTTTATATGTACATAAAATATATACTAACTTTATTTGAAAAATTATAATTTAGTATACTTTTTAAGTTTTACATATTTAATCTTTAGCCAACCTACATTTATTGGCAAAGCAGTGAATATGACATCAACTTGATCTGTTTTGTTTTAATAATTTATTTTTTATTTCTTCAAGTTACATCTCAATCACAATCCCCTCCCTACTCCCCCCCTCCAGTCCCACCCTTCCACCTTCCTCCCCCTCAAGCTCCCATCCTCTTCCCTTTTTTCTTTTTTTTAGTTTAAGGTATTTCTTTTTTCCCCCAACAGCTCTTCCTTTCAGTCCAACAAATGGTTCTTTCTTTTATAACTATAAATACAATACAAAACAACAGAAATAAATAGGCCACAATTATGAGAGTTATATGGCTTAGCATACATTCCAATGTCCAGTCCATATGTATTTGGCACCTGACTTTAACATTCTACTATCTAACCATCTCCATGAGTTTAAAGTTCTATATCTAACTCAGCTTTCATACTAACTTGCCTCACAATTTTAAAAATATCTTCTTAGATCCAGAACACCCTCTTGATTCCTAAACAACTCAAAATTTAACTATGAGACTCTAGCTATCTATTCTTCAACCACCTCAGAGACCTGAGAGGGATAAATATATCTGAATATATAGGAAGTGCAAGGACTGCAGCTTCCAAAACTAAGAAATGACATACCAGTGACTGCCTGGACAGTTCCCATTTTCTCTCTATACATTACAGCATCAATCTTCAGCCCCGTTTCTCTGACAGACATTGATCTGGGTTTTAATATAACTTAATGTGAGGGGATGGTAACTTAATATTTACAGTGAGAACTTAAATGTAGAATTCACTTGACATTATATCAGTAATAAACTCATCAAGCAAACTGAATAAATATCTGTGGCATTATTATTATTTTGCATTATTTGTGGTGTCATAATAAAAAGCTGATTCTAAATATGTTGTGATAATAAACATGGTTGCATTCTTCTATATTTTCTTATGACTATTCTAGTCCTTAAAGCATTGTTATTGTCAGCATCATAATGACACTAAAGGTGATATTAAAGCAAAAAAAAAAATACACCGAGCAGGTGAAAAACTTTACCAAGGGATACAGCAAAATTGGAGGAAGAATTTTAAGAGCAGGATGAGGTATTATGTAGACCCTGTGTGCTCACTATTTGCCCTTTTCAAAGTTAAACTAAGCTTATTCTGTCATCATGGGATGATGTGTTTTCACAACTAGGAGCAAGGGAACTAGAGAAATTGGGCTGCTGCTCTAACACAGTAGTCAGGACAGAGGCATGCTGTCATTCAGATATGAAAGGTCCTTTTCCACAGTCATGAGTTGAAATCGTGGTCTCAATTGCAGTGTCTAGAGCTGGGACTTTTGGGATGTGATTAGATCATAATGTCTTTGACCGAGAATTAGTACACTGCTGTATTCACAATTCAGTGCCATTATTGGGAATGGTTAAATTAGAAAGTGGATCGTCATTGGAGTAATAAGACCATTGGTGGTATGTCATTGAAGTGCATGTCTTATTCATATCTCCTCTCTTTCCTATTTTGTCTCTGACTTCTTTTCATGGGCATATGATGCTTTATTCTGCTCCATGCTTCAAACAATGATATTTCTACCTCCCTCCTCACAAGCCCATGTAAAACAAAGTCAAGTATGGGCTGAAAACTAATAAAGTATGAGTCAAAGTCACAACTGCCCTTTTAAGTTGTATTTTCAAATATTGTATGTATCACAGTTGTAGACATTGACAATGATATTGTATTCCTATTGATTAATATTTGAAAGATTGATCATAAGTTCTTGAGAAAGGCTGAAAAGTTTGAAAAGCAGGTTGAGTCAATCGTAAAGATTTCCATTTCATAAAGACTGAGAAAATATTTATGTTTTGTAATGTAAATGTTTAAAAATATGTTGGTTCCTGTCTAAAATTTATTCATTCTGAAGAATTCCTCAATACTGCCTTCTGCACTTATGATATGACTTCACATAGCAATTAATGTAGTTTTCATACAAAATTCCAATGGAAGAAATAAGGAAATATATCAAACAAGTATAGATTACAATTTTTTTCCTTATAGTTAATTTTGTGATTCTGTACATTCTGTTGACGATCTGTACCTTGGTATATGGGTCAATAATAGACTTTATAGAACATAGATTTTATAATTTTTATTTACTACTGATTGGCAATACAAAGATTACTTGAATTACGTTTGTTTTTGGGAGGAGTAGGAGAAAGACATTAAAGTGGATTCTGATATGAATGGTTTTAATTAATTCTCATATTCTTTTAAATAAAATGTTTTAAATTATTTGTTCTTAGTCATAAGAAGACAAGTTTAATGCCTGTCTTTACTTTTTTTTTAAATCTAAAATAATCAAAGTCAAAGAAATAGAAAAGACAGTGTCTTTTGCCTTACAGAAGCTTTTTAGTTTCATGAGGTCCCATTTATTGATTGTTGGTCTCAGGTCCTGAGCTGTTGGTGTTCTGTTCAGGAAGTTCTCACTTGTGCCAATGAGTTTGAGGGTTTTTCCCACTTTTTCTTCTAGTAGATTTAGTGTAACTGGCCTTATGTTAAGGTCTTTGATCCACTTGGACTTAAGTTTTGTGCAAGGTGATAAGTATGGGTCTATTTTCATTCTTTTACAAGTGGACATCCAGTTGGACCAGTACCATTTGTTGAAGATGCTGTCCTTTTTCCATTGTGTGGTTTTGGCTTCTTTGTCAAAAATTAGGTGGCCATAGGTGTGTGGGTACATTTCTGCATCTTCAGTTCGATTCCATTGATTTACTGGTCTGTTTCTATACCAATACCATGTTGTTTTTACTAATATTGCTCTGTAGTACAGCTTGAAATCTGGGATGACGATACCTCCAGAATTTTTTTTTTTTGTACAGGATTGATTTAGCTATTCTGGTTTTTTTGTTGTTCCATATGAAATTGAGAATAGCTTTTTCCAGGTCTATAAAGAATTGCATTGGTATTTTGATAGGAATTGCATTGAGAAGAGAATGGCCTCTATAATGCCGTAAACACTTTAATATATAGGTCTTCATGCTATGGTGACTTCCAACAATAAAACTATTTAATTGTTACTTCATAACTGTAATTTTGCTACTTTTATGAATTATAATGTAAATATTTGGTATGCAGGATATCTGGTATACTACCTGCTTCGGGGTCACAATCCACAGGTTAAGAATAACTTCCTTAGAGGAAGGTAGACTGGGTAGTTGTTGGTGAAAGGATATCAAATTTCAGATTTTTAAATAAAAATACTACAAAACCTGCTCAACCACAGTGTGACTGAATATATTCTACATTCTAATGAATGATGGATTTAACATGGACTGATGAACTGAGGGGGGTTGATATGTGGAGGCTCCCCTCATTCAAGGGGAAGGAGAGGACAGACAGGGGAAGAGAGTGGGAAGGTGGAACTGAGAGGAGAAAAGGGAGGGGATTGTGATCAAGATGTAAGTTGGATAAATAAATAAATTTTAAAAAAGAATTAAGGATGTTTAATTTTATGCCATATATTTACTTTATTAGTAATTTTGTTTGAAAATATAAAAAATAATATAAAACATAAAATTCAGAATGACAAATTACTAAGCATTGAAATATTTTATTTTTTTATACTTTATACATATATATGTGTGTGTGTATGTACTCTCTTTTGATAATATTCACCTCTCATTACAATTTTATATCTGTCTCCGTTATGTGTGCAATTATCATTTAAATTCTTATGTTTAGATTTTGTTCATTAAACGATTCTAGTTCTAAAGTTGAATCCTCATAAATGAATTGTGGCTGACAATGGTACCTTTTACATGATTAATGTGGAAATATTTGCTATGTCCACCAATGAAGCTTCACTCATGTTCTCACCGTAGCTGTGGTTAGATCCACAAGTCTTGTAAAAGAATGGACCCCTGGAATTTCATCATGAAGGAAGAACCTATGAGGCTCCACTCCCTCCAGAGAAGCACTGCAGACAATTGACACTGTTGGGGTAAGGGTACACTTTTCTCAATTGTATAGCCAGAGATAAATTGCCCTTGTGCCACCAACTTCCTTCCCCTCTGCTCTCAAGCAAGCATCTAAAATACAGTGGGCCAAACACAAAACATGTACATATGAAGGAGATGGAGGTCTTGATGAAAAAGAAAGGTGTCAGCGGGAGTAGCAGGGGATTCCAGGTGGAAACTAGTAGAATTCATTGTATAAATGAATTATCATTTCCATTATCAACAGACTTATCAACAAAGGGACAATGTATTGGAATTAATGATTCTATATTACAAAAGCCTGGAAATACATATAAATATAAGGCATCCACACAACACTCTTGGCTACAGTATAACAGAGTGGTTGGCTTTTATGCATAAACATTGTGACTTAGATAAAACTTGAATTGCATTAAGACATGCCTTAAAGAAAGGTTCAATTTTTTAACATGAAAATTTCTTATGGACATGTAGTAGAGGAACACAGTGTCTTAGAGATCAGACTCTAAGAAATTATGACAAAATAAAGAAGGGACAGACAAACACAGAAAATTAGGGAGTGATCTGGCCTTGCCATCTGAAGGAGGTTAACCAACAGCCAGGAAACCTTGAGCATTTATTATATACAGCCAAATGGGGAAGTGGGTTTAAAATATACATGTCAATAAAGCATGAAAACTTGAAAATCATGCTAAATATTCTAACATAGTCATAAAATATTTTTTCTGTTGCATTCATGATTTCTTATTTATAAGTCATTAACACATACACATATAAAAATTGAATTAAGAAAGATAAATTTCTATTTGTTTAGGAATTAAGAAATGATACTGATCATAACTTTAACTTTTATCATGTTTTCTAGAATATAAAAATTCAAGTTATTGCATAATTCAGAGCATTCAGATGTATCACACACAACTTTGTTTGAATAATAAAAGCATAATTTCTACCAGCAACCAGCTCTTCCACAATAAGTTACTGGATGAGTTGTTTTATATGCTCAACATTTGCATAGATAATAAGTCAACATGTTTAAAAGCTAAAGTTAAACTCCATACTTTGAGTTCCACACAGCTAGTAAAATATTAAAATAAATGTGTAGTTTTGAGTATCTGAAACTTAAGATGTAGCTCAAATGGAGAGAGAATCTAATTTCACTTGGGTGCGTTAGAACTATATTCATAACATGGTTAAGTTAGTGAGTTTTTGTCCTTTATGTTACATTTTTCATCAGTGAATACTACTTACTTTATTGAAGGAATAATATACTTTGGATATTAATACTTTCTAACCATAATAAATTGTGTGTGTGTGTGTTTGTGTGTGTATGTAGGCATACATTTTTGAGGTTAACTTAGAGCTGTTAGCAGCTGACTATGAATCTCTTTATGTTGATAATTTTTTCTTTTATGTTTATTTATGTATTCATTTTACAACCTGATAGTAGCTCTCTCCCTCTTCTTCTCTGGGACCAGCCTTCCCACCCTCTTCCTTCTATCCTTTTCAGAAAAAGGGAGCTCTCACACATACCATCCCACCTCAGCACATCAAGTTGCATCAGGACTGAGTGCATCTTCTTCCATTGAGGCCAAGCATCATGGCCGTGTTAAGGGGAAGTGATCAAAAAGCAGGCATCAGAGTCAATGCAAGACAGCCTTCACTCCTTTTGCTAGAGGACCCACATGATGATCCATTGGTTATATATGTGTAGGGGGCCTAGGTCCAGTTCACACATGTTCTTTGATTGGTGCTTTGGTCTTTGTGAACTCTCATGGATAACTTTACTACTTAATTAAATGAACTTAATAGTGATCTCTGTTAATGTTTATTTGTTTGTATGTGGGGGAATGGGGAGTGCATGGGTGTGTGTATACAATGACTTAGTGCCACTGGTTTTTGTAATTGTCTCATTTTATTTTAATAATACAAGAACAATAGAATTTCATCAGAAAAGGGTTATCAAAGGAAACAACCACATGAAAACCATGTGTTTAATTACTCTATTTCTCCTTACAAAAAATTCTATAAATGTAACAAATATTGTTTATAAACTCTTAAAGAAATGCCAACAAAATATTGGGCATTATCCTGTTCAGAATGTAATAAGTAAATGATTCAGACACTCAAAACCAGCCCTTAGAAGTTGTTTTATTTTTGTTTTATTTGTTTGGTTTGGTTTGTTTGTTGGCCAGCTTCACAAACAGTTGAGAAACTCAGTTGTGTTTTTGGAAAGTCCAAGTGAATAGGTAAGAACTTAATCCCAGGGACTTCACAAAGTAATGTTTTTGAATCTTTCCCCAGTTAAACTCGAAGTCTGTTCAGCTACAATTTTGTGATACAAGTAACCTAAAATGACTGGAATTCATCCTACATAGTGATCCAGGTTTTGTCATCTGAGTGATTTGAACATATGAAAAGTAACAGTAATTTGCTCCCTGGAATTCATAGGCCTCTAACAAAAATGTATAAACTTTCTCACTGAGAAATTTTTCAGTTAATTTCTATCTCAATTAATCTTTTCTAAGATTTTTGCACATGATGCCCAAGCCAAAAACACGAGGATCAAATTCAAGCTGAAAACTAGAAAAACAAAACTGAAAATATTTGCACATAAGCACATAAAATCTATAACATGTAATATGCAAATTTGGAAAATAATGGAATAGAAATTGTAGAAAAAAATGTCAATAATTAAAAATTATTGGTGTTTGACCATACACTCCAGCAAATGAGTTTGTTGAGAAATACAGAAGACACTGCAATCAATGTTTTTTTAATGTTTACTTATTCCTTCAAGTTACATCTCCACCACAGTGCCCTCTTTCCTCCCCTGTCCCCACTTCCCTCCTATCCTACTCCTCCAGAGTGGGGTGTCCCTATATATCAGTCCTCCACCCCAGTTCAGCAGTCATATGAGGGCTAAGAGCTTCCTCATATATTGGGGGCCTACATGGCACCACCACTATGGAAAAGTGTCTCATTAACAGATAACAAATTCGATGTTTCTGTTCCTTTTGGTGCATTCATTGTAGAATAGTTATCTGTACTATACGGCTAATATCTGATTGCAAGTGAATAGATGCCATGTACATGGCATCCTTCTGAGTCTGGGTTAGCTCAATCAGGATGAGCTTTTCTAGTTTCATTCATTTGGCTGCAAGCTGCATGATTTCCTTGTTTCTGATAGCTGAATAATATTCCGTTGTGTAGATGGACCACAGTTTTTTTTTTTAATCCATTCATCAGTTGAGGGACATCTGGGTTGTTTCCAGTTTCTATCACAAATATGACTGCTATGAACATAGATGAGGAAATGTCCTTGTGGTTTGGTGAGGAATCATTTGGATGCATACCCAGAAGTGGTATGGCCGGGTCTTGAGGTAGGGCTATTTCAAGTTTTCTAAGATATCACCAGACTGATTTCCATAGTGGTTGTACAAGCTTGCACTCCTATCAGCAATGGAGGAGTGTTTCCCTTTTCACCACAACCTTAACAGCATGTGCTGTCATAGCCATTCTGACAGGTGTGAGATGGAATCTTAGAGTTGTCTTGAGTTGCATTTCTCTGATGATTAAGGATGTTGAGCATTTCTTCGAGTATCTCTCTTTAAAACCCCATATTTATATGCCAAAATGAAAGGAAAGTTACATTTTTAAATAAGAAAATCTAACAATTAAATGTAGAATACTAAGGATATTAATGTTGACAAATTTCTGAGTAAAAAAAAGTTGTATTAAATATAATTTTTAAATGAATGAAAATAAGGCATTAGGAAAACAGCAGGATAGGATAATGAAGCTATCCCACGCCTATAATACCAGCACTCAGAGGTGGTGAAGCAGGAGGTGTGTTAATTTGATGCTACCATGTGTGCTATGCATACAGATCCTATCACAGAACAAAACATAAATAAAATAAAAGATGACAAATATATGGAAAATAAGTTAGCATTAAGCACTCAAAGCAAGTAAACATGAAAAATTATTTTATGAATTATACAAGTTAGTTAAATTCATAAATAATTTATGTATTGATGGAAAATAGATTTTCAATCTTCTTTTGAACAAGATAACAAAGGACTTGATTGAAATTAGACTTGGAAAAGTCATTGGTTTGAAAATACAGGTGAGTTTCAAATCAATATTTTACTTCATATAAGCTTTGTTAGAAACTAATTTTAAGAATTGAGATTAAAAGAAGTTTTGGAAAAGGTGTGTGGACATTGAAGTGAACCTTAAGTGTTTATTTTACTTCTTATGGGAGACCTAGTTTCTGGCTAGAGCCGAAGCATTCTTTGTGTGAGGTATATGTTATTAGGACATACAGATGGGATTGCAATTCTACAAAATACACCCATTTCATACCCCCATTTCCTTGAGAACAATGATTCATTAATCCATAGATTCTTAAAAAATTATCACAAGTACATTTTTTTTTTTTTAGCCTGAAACCTCTAGTTTGTATATTGAAGACTAAAGGTGGCCTCCTTCCAAGTATCATTAGTCTGTTTACCTGAGACTGCTGTCCTGAAGATTCTCAAGAACTATAATGGGGGAAAAGTGGGTGTCTTTGAATTTGAGGATCTGTTCTCTTCACTCAAGCCCACTTTAATTTAGGCAACAGGGATCTAGGTGCTCATAGTCACTCAAGACTTCCACTGTACTGATGGCCTCCAGTTTCATTTCTTCTGAACTCAAAAAATAAAATTCATGGGCCACTAAGTGTAACTTTTAGAAAATAAAATTGGAACTTAAGATATTGAGAAAAGTAAAATTCCTGTATTCACAAGAAGTGGGGAATGATCCAGCTGCTAGCCTTGGGGTGGGTATGGTACTTTTTAAAGGATTTAATTCAGGAAGTACAGTAAGATATGAGAGAGGACGAGCTGGCCAGTCCAGTTGGCCCATGCACAAGGAGTCCAGGGACTCCTCATTTTCAGTTACACCATCACATATAGCTCCAGACAAGTGTACACAGTAACAAAGAACTCTCTTCCAGACCTCCTGACCTCCACGAGGACTTTCTCAGAATATCTTCTTTTGGCTCTGACCCTAACTAACTGGTTTCTTTGTCTTGTTCCCACCAGTTACACCGCAGTGTCTGTTTTTTTTTTTTTTTTGCTTTTTGTTTTGTTTGTTTGTTTTGTTTTTTATCACAGGTCCATTTTACAGCATTTTGGGACCAGATATAAAACAATTAAAATATACTGTTTTGTAAATATTTTTTTTTACAAATCTCATATTAGTTTCTATGATATAGAACATATTATTCACCATTATCTATTAAAATAGACATCAATAATAAAAAGTAACTAAGTTACCCTATGGTGAGTACTACGAAATATGAATTTAAATGTTCTTTCTTAAAGTATTTACTAAAATCTGAGAACTTTTGTTAAGAGTATTTATATGGGAAAAAATTAAAGTAAATTCAGATTTATTTAAAGAAAATGAAACAACACAAACATGATAGTCAAACAAGGCAAAGATTGTTACAAAACACGATTTTTTCTCTGAAAAACTAAGTGTAGAAAGTTTCATATAATTTACCACCTTTCTCTCTTGCCTAACAAGCTACTAGAATATACTTCACAAAAATGTCAATATACTGAAAAATTTACAGTCTGGGTTTCAAGGAATGGCATAACTAACTGAACAGAGTAGGGCCAAGAACAAAATCAGCACTGCTATGACTAAAGTTAAATAAAGAATGTGAATGAACGAAGGAAATCATGAAGGCTCCAATTAACTAACTATAGTTTAGGAAAGAATACTCCTATAGCAGATCAATGGTGTAGGAGATAAATCGTTACGGTCCACTTTTCTGTATAAGGTGTGCTTAAAGTGCATCAGAGTTACACAGAAGCAGGAGATACTACAGCTACATCCTTAGTGCTGACAGCTGGCGGGGCTTGTCTCCGAACTCTGAGATTTGAAGAGCTATAAGTAAGTAACCTGCTGTGTGACTGAGCCAATGATGAGAAAATGGGGCACTGTCAAGCCCAGCCTTAAATAACGCATTAAATAAGATTGTGTCTTAAACAAATAGAATGGAAAAACTGAGAAGATGATAAATACCTTGCTTCAAATCAGGGCATCAGCCATTTTTCATTTCTTTCTATACTTGTGTTCCTTCCTGAAGTATTGTATATTAAACACTGTTTCAGTTTTACTAGTCTCTTGACCTTTCAAAAAACCTTATTTCCAACAAGTTGTGATCAGTTGTGGAAGTGTTTCACATTGGTATAATTAAAGACACTTTGAGATAGTAGCCATAAATACCACATTTAAAGTGATTCGTACTTAATCACCCTGAATGGACTTTGTAGGTAGCCCAGTGGGTTTGGGAAGTGAGAATGGTTTTGGGGCAGAAGGAGATGTTCTCCATCATTATAAGACATTATCACTAGTAGCTATCATTTCTATGCTATTTTCAGAAGAGTTTACTCCTACTTTGTAAATTTCCTTTTTATCTTTGTGATACATTCTTTTCCCCTTTTACCACAGGAAGCCAAGTAATATAATTCATTATGTATTGTTTGAATCTCTAAGCATTGAAATGGGTATGCGTGTATACACACACACACAAACACACACACACACACACACACACACACACACACACATTTTACTTAGGGAAATGGAATTAGGTACTCTCCTCAATTTTTTCCCCTGATCAGTATATTATAAGGTCACTTTGTTTTGGTCTATGCACATCCCCTCAGTTGTTCCTGTGTGGTACACCATTTGCATGGATCAGCAAGGAATTATTTGCATTACAATTTTCCTGTTAATCTTCCATGGCCTCACTGTTTCTGATTCTGTATGGTAGGTCTTCTAAGGATAGAATCCTCTGGGATTCACGGTGCTTTCTGCCCTGTGATCTTTCATTTGGCCTTATTCATATCACATTGACTTGTGTTTTCCAGAGGATCAAAGAAAAAAACTGTAATTATTTTGACAGCCTCTCCTAGGAAGTAAAATAAGGTTATTTCTCTCATATTGCATTCATCTAAAGAAAGCCAAAATTCAGGCCAGATTCATGAAGCAGGAAAACTGACCCCAGTCTTCTAAGGACACAGTTAACAATGAAGTGACATTACAGAGGGCTTAGATAAATAAGGACATGCTTGGGCTGAAGACAGAGCTCAGGAGTCTAGCACTACTGAGAATTTAAAAGGCCCTGGATTTGATACCCAGCATTGCAATAAAGAAAAAGAAAGGCATGCCTCATCATGACTATCATTAAAAACACCAGCCATGGAAGTAAAACAAGTAAATAATAAATGAAGGGAAACCAGCTGTGTGAAATGAACCATCATAGACAGCTACTCCACTCTGAACGTGAGTATAATTTAAGAATATTTCTAATATTGTCAGACCTCCAAATGCTAAATGCTCAAATGGTTGTTTATAGATTGAGTAAACTAATATATATATATATATATATATATATATATATATATATATATATATACTTAAACAAATCCAAGGAAGAAACTCAAATTAATTGAAAATTTGAGAGCTGTTTTCTGTGAAGGGGCTAATTTATTGTCTTGACAAGAAAATGTCAGGAGCATCTTTTTATTGAGGACTTTTTGTTACTTTTAAAAGTGTGCTGTAGAATTAGTATGATTTTACTTTAAAATATTAAAGCCAAATAAATCTCAATAAACAAAACAAATAGATCATTTGATGTTTAAAATGGTGTTGAATTAGCCTCATACACATAAATTATAACAACATCAAATTTAACTATTTAGGAAGACAGAATACAGCAAATTCAGCATACTGTGAATGAAAATCTGAAGTCTGTTTCCATATTGCAGGAGGAAATATTATCTGTTACAAGGCCAAGGTACACATCTTTTATAAAGAATATACCATGTCTAAATGAAATTAGTCCTTTCCAAGGCTGCACTCTGCATCAAAATTTGAGTACACTAAAATATTCAACCAGGAAGGTTAGAACAGACTTGATGCCTACTTTCTATATCACTGTATGGAAAAACAATGGCTAGACTAGACATCTTCTTGAATCAACTGAAGGCAATAAAATATGCAGGAAATTTTTGTTATCTTCAGGGTAGTCTGCTATGTCAGAACTGAGAATCCTTGCTTGTGACTTACATTTAAAAAAATACTCCTTGTAAAGTCATTGTCTTAAGCAGATCCAAGCAAGGAACAAAAGCCCTAGTAACAGTTCAAAGGGTTTTGCATTTTTTTGTG
This sequence comes from Lophiomys imhausi, assembly GCA_907164525.1. NCBI lineage: Eukaryota > Metazoa > Chordata > Mammalia > Rodentia > Muridae > Lophiomys > Lophiomys imhausi. The sequence goes on along the minus strand of CAJQZJ010018033.1, from coordinate 16,949,207 downwards.
TATATTTTTGCATTAGATTTGTATGTAATTGTATATGATGATTTTGTATCTTTATGAATTCCTGCCTCTTTGAAAGTCAGCAAACTATGCATGCACAAAAAGCCTATCCTATTTCAGTCTACTATAGCAATAGTAAAAACCTGCTGCATGAAATGAGTTTGAGAGGGAGGCTCTGAATGTCTTTGAACAAGCTATAGGAATGATTTCAGTTTAAGTAGTTTTTATTTTTTGTATACAGTGATGTCAACAAATAATATACTAAATTTCACAAATTATTTTAATTACATAGATGACAAATGATGATATAGATGAGGAAAAGAATATAAGAACAGCTGAATAAAAGATGAATATATTTGTATTGCAATATTCTGGATTTTGTTACTTTAGTTATTCTGATATTTCATAGTTTTTCATCACAAACTGAGTTTACTGTATATATACCAACTAGAAAAACTAAAAACAAAAAATAAAAACTCACTACCTCCACCACAACTACCAAAAACAAAAATCCCCTGAATATCATTATGAGAAATTAGGAAATACTTAAGAAAGAAGAGTTAGCACTCCACAAGAAATCTACAAAATCGACTAACATGAGAGCATAGTGGCTCACAGATACTGAACCACCAACCAGAGAGCATGCATGGGACAGACCTAAGTCTCCTACACATATGTAGCAGATGTGCAGTTTGGTCTTTATGTGGGTCCTCTAACAACAGTAACAGGGACTGTCTCTGTCTTTGTTGCCTGCCTTTGGATCCCTTTCCCCTAACTATCTTCAATAGAAGATAATCCCAGTCTTACTACAACTTGATTGCCAAGGTGGGTTGATCTCCATGTGAGAGTTCTACCCTTTCTGAAGAGAAAGGGAGGGAGAGATAGGGGGAGGGGAAGTTAAAGGGAAGGACTGGGAGGAGAGGAGGAGTAAAAGGAAGCTCTAATCAGGATGTAAAGTAAATAAATAAATCAATTAATAAAGGAAAGGAAAGAAAAAATAATTATATGTAACTGACAACTGAATGATCATATTTGATAGTAGCAGTAACAAGAGAAAAGCCAATAGTTGGGCAAACAACTATAAAAATATCCTTCTTTGCTCTTCTCTTTCTTTTATTCCTCAATCTTTCTCAAAAATCATGATTGTACCTGTATACACTTATTTGAAAAATTTGATTCCTACATAATTTTGTCTTTCAATGTTGATAGTAAATATGGATTTCGCCTGTACCCTTTTACTTACCAATAATAATATAACTGTATAAACAACTTGTTGAATGTATGCAACTTGACTTCATTAAATATTATAATATTACTTATTCAATAGACTATAAGTCCCCACCAGAGTCTAACTTACAGTAATAATATTACTTAAGCATTTATTTTTATTTTTATATATTTAAAAATATTTTTACTTAGCAGTTTTGTGTGACAATAAAGATACAGTTTATTTCTTGCTTGTTGACTATGGGCTTAATACTGTGATTTACTTGGCCAAAAATATTGACAGACAAACAGAAAGCAGAAACTGGAATTGTGCTTGTAGAGTTAAGATTATTTCTGTACCTCAAACATTGCCACAAAAAGAATTCATTAATGCCAGAATACTGGTCCAAGGAGGATTAAAAACACATGAACAGAAAAGCCATGATGAACCCTGTCTCAATCAATCAACCTACTAGGCACATGAGCAATAATAAATTACTGTTGTTACGAATCACTGAACTTGGATATACATTTACACACTTTCAAATAAAATGGATAAATAGTATACTGCCAAAATAATCATTGTATAATTTAACACTGTATAAAATATATATGATTGTATATGAGTTAATAAGAAAGCATTGTATACAAAACTCTCAGCATTTAAGGTTATTTAATATATAATATATACAATATAAGACAAAAAGATTTAGAGAGTTAATACATGATCATCATGGCAGGGCAGACTTGGCACTGAAGCAATATCTGAGAACTTTATAACCTGATCCACTGTCAGCAGGCAGAGAGAGAGAGAGAGATTGAACACATCATAATCACTTTCATTCTAAGGAGTAAATTTTAACTCTGGTCACTAAAAGCAGAATTCAGTGCTAATTATACAATCTTGTAATCCAGCCAGTAAACACTTCTTGCTAACTATTTAAAATTGTTTCACTTTTACATCACAATCTGGGAAGCTGCCTCCTTTCCATGGAGCTTAGCTCTGTCTTAAGTATAGACAACTATGTTCTGGGAAATGAGCGTGTGGCTTTGTGCAGTCACTGTCTAATTTCAGTCTGTACAGCTAGGACTTTAGACCAGTCAACTATGAGCATTTTATACTTTCAATCTTGGTCCCTAATGGGCATGATTCTGCTTCTAGCTTTTATGAGTTTAACTATTTTAAAAATTTCACATAAGGAAATCATGTAGTGTTTCTTTTTATGGAACTAAGCTTGTTTTGTAAAGAACTTACTCTCAAATATGTATTTTCTTCTCTTTTAAAGAACAGTATCTCATTAAATTTTTCATATACTCTTTGGACATTATTTTTTTGCACATCTTGTCAGATTTGAATGATACTACATCAAACATGGGAGTACATAGATGTCTTTGAAATTCCAATTCCTAATACACAAAATTAATTTGCTTGATTATAAGGAAGTATTTTTTTAATGTTTCAAAAGATTATCTCTGATCCTCACTGTTGTTTATTGTCAACTTCACTAGATCTGGAATCAGGTAAAAGGATGTGCCTCTGGAAAGATCTCCTGAGGATGTTGCTAGGAAGGATTAGTTGAGCTAAAAGAGCCATCTCCAACCAAGGCAGTATCTTCCAACAGGGGACCTAGTTACAAAAAGGACAGGGGAGTGATCACTGAATTCCTATGACTATCTCGCTCTCCTCTGTGAACATCTGTCTTGCTCATGTGCTGTCATCATTCTCTAACATCAGAATCTAGATTATTTGGCCTTTCAATGTGGAATGAAAACCAGCAGCTCTCCTGGAATTTTAGTGCCCTTCCTCACTAAACTGGAAGGGCTTGTGCATCGAGCTTCACAGACCAGCCAGTTCCTGGGCCCTCTGCCCCTCCAGCTTGCAGACAGCTAAGTTAAGACTGATCAGCCTCTCAATTAGTTGTACCCAATTTCATATGTCAGTATATACATTTATATCATAGGTATTACATGTGCATATACAAGTTAAAGTCCAGGTTTCATTCTTTTACCTCTGGATGCCTATTTTTCTCAAAACAACCGGTTGCAAACTGGCAATTCCCCATGAGTATAGTCTTGGCATCCTTATTTAAGCCCAGTTGCCCCTATATAAATTCATTTCAAGCTTTCAATTTTGTTATATCGTCTATCTTTGTACCAGAAGTGTACTCTTTAATTATTTTGCATTTTATATATTGATACTAGAAAATGCCTTTAATTTTCTCCTTATCAGTTAGTGATTCAAAATCTTCCCTTTTTGTATGAACTTTAGAATTCTTTTATATTTCTACAAACAAAAAATGTCATACTTTTACAGCAGCAGTTTTATTGGACTTATAGACAATTAAATAGCACAAAATCCTGTAATTCATGAAAATAGGTTATATCTCCATCTAAAATAACATATAGTCATAAATGTACGTGTGTTACTTTATTTTAACAATGTTTTACAATTCCATCATGTCTTTGACTCCCTTGATATTTCTCCTCCACAACAATTATGCTTTTTATGCTATTATATTACTTTCATTTCTTTACTTTTTCCATAGTTTGCTATTATTGCATAGAAGCACAGCACATTTATATATGTTTTGAATCTTAAGATTAACTTATTTCCTTTATTAACTCTAACCAGTTTCATTATGTAGTATATTTTTCCTATATATAAAATCATTTCATCTACAAACACATGATAACCTTCTGCACACTGCCTAGGGGTTCCTCTGCTATGTGGGAAAGATGAAGCAATGTGGCATCCTTTCCTTTTTCTGATCTTACAGAAAAAGGCATTCAGTTTTTCACTCTGCTTTTGTGTTCCCTGTGGATATTTTAGGTATAGTCTGAATATGATACAATACCCTTGTATTATGAATTTTTGGGCAACTCTGTTCCAAGAAATAGAATGGAATTTCGTGACATACTTTTCTGAATCTTTAGAAATGATCACATATTTTTCACATGTCATTATCTTTTTTTTTAAGTTTAAGGTATATCTTTGTCCCTCCAAAGCTCCCCGTTTCAGTCCAATGAATGACTCTTTCTCTTATTACAACAAATACAATGCAAAAGAACAAAAATAAATAGGCCACAATTATGAAAATAATAAGGCTTCACATATATTCCCAATGTCCATTCCATATGTATTTGGCAACCGACTTTAACATTCTGCTATGCCTCCATCTTCATGAGTTTAAAGTTCTATATCCAACTCAGCTTCCATCCTAACTTGCATCACCATCTTAAAAAAAAATCTTCTTAGATCAAGAACACCCTCTTAATTCCTAAACAACTCAAAATTTAAGTATGAGACTATAACTATCTAGTCTTCAATCACATCAGAGACCTGAGAAGGATAAATATATCTGAATAACAGGAAGTGCAGGGCCAGCAGCTTCCAAAACTAAGAAATGACAGACAACTGGCTGCTTGGACAGTTCCCAATTTTCTCCATACTTTAGAGCATCAATCTTCAGCCTTTTGGCCCTGTTTCTCTGACAGATTAATTGTAAAGCAGGAATTATGAAGAACTTGCCTACCCTGTCTTGCCAGAGCTAGGCTGTCGACTTACCTGCTTCAAAGTTTTGTCCTTTTTGGGCAGCATGCTGTCTACATTTGATGTAAAGTATTTTTCTTGCCAAGTAACAGGCTTCCCACTAAAGCAATCATCTCCAATTAGAAATTCTTCGATGTACATCATCTGCTTGGAGTAGAATAGGGTGTGCTGTCAGAACTGACATGTCTCAATATAAAAAAATCTTAAGAAACATCTCTGAATTCCATATTCTACAGATCTCTTGAGGTTTTTGAAGACCACCTTTTTAAAAAAAATATATCGTTTTCTTCAGCCTCTTCCCCTTTTAGTCCAATAAAAGTCTTTGTTTCTTATAACAATAAACACAATACAAAACAATAAGAGCAATCAGGAAACAATTATGAAAACTATAAGGCATGACATACATTCTCAATGTCAAGTCCATATGTATTTGGCAACTAAAAGAATATTCAATTATCTATCTATCCTGATGAGTTTAAAGTTCTATTCCTAACTCAATTTCTATCCTAACTTGCATTACCAATTTAAAAACATTTTCTTAGACCTAAAACATTCTTTTAATTTCTAAACAACTTAAAACTTAACTGTGAGCCTATAACTATCTGTCTTCAACCACATCAGAGAACTGAGAAGGATAAATATATCTGAATAAACAGGAATTGCAGGATAAGCAGCTTCCAAAACGAAGAAATCACAGACAACTGGCTTCCTGGACAGTCCCCAGTTTTTCTCTACAACATTGGAGGATCTATGCCCAGTATCTCTGACAGACATTAATTGTAAAGGAAAAATTATGAAGAACTTGCACATCCTGTCTTGGCAGAGCTAGGCTGTCAACTTACCTGCTTCCAAGATTTTAGCCTTCATATGATGTATGAAATGAGGAGGTTTGATATTGGGAGCTCTCCTTATTAGTGTAGAAGGAGGGAGGTGAGGATGAAGGAGGGTGAGAGAGACTGGGAGGGGAGGAGGAAGGGGATAGTGATTGACATGTACCTCGAAAAAATAAATGCATTTTTAAAAATGGTTAACTAAGCATAAAATATAATAAAAATAAAAAATACCATTTCACATGTCATTTTCTCAATGTGTTTATTTTGTTTACTAGTTTGCATTCATTGAACATTTACATACCGGCAAGATCACACTTGGTAATATTGTGTGAATGCTTAATATACTTTTTGGGTCTACTTTACAAGCACTTTGTTGAAAAATATTGCTCATGTTCATCAGGGATATTGTCCTTATTTTTACATTTTTGTTTGTCATTCAAATTAGAGTAATTCTTGCTTGAAATAAAAAAAAACAATTTTTGAAAATGTTTGATCTTCAATTGTTTAGAAGAATAGAGTAATCATAAAATTGTTAAAATTCACTCATGAAATTGTATTTATTATAGAAATGTATTTGCATTAACAACTTAATTTCAATAGTATGCAAAACTTTTCTATTTCCTTGTAAACCTTGTGTTATAATACAACAAATTATAATTTCAAAATAGTATATTCTCTACTTTTTATTTTGATAATTTTTATATGTTTACCTTTCATTGTGTATGCTAAATGGAAAAATCCTTAGTATTCAATGATCTCACAATTACAATAATATTGCATATGTCTATGTATACTTGCCTTTTTCAGTGAGTTTTACAGGCCTATGAGCATTTACAATGGTCTTGAAATATGCCACTTCAACTTAAAGAACTCTCTTTAGTAGCTATGGGCGGTCAGATATTTTATTGCTCAACTGGGAACCTTCTGATACTTCTTTTTGAGTGATTCTCTTTTCTGGGAATGATGCACATAGTTGCCATTGTCTGTGGCAGAAAAGAGGAAACAGGATTCTTGATTTTACTCTCTTGATCATGTGCTTCAGGTGATGCATTAAAAATTAAAAAAAAAACAGCCAAACAAACAAACAAAACTTATTATAACCCTGAACTTGTAGCTTTGATCTCAACTGAGAAATCCCAGTGGTGTCTTCCACAGTGTAAGGAGTAGATGGAACTGAAAATACTTCAGCTGACATGTTTGAAATTTGAATGGCTCTCAAGTGTATTGCAATACAGGAGAGTTGGCCAAAAGAAAGTGTGTCACATAAGAGAATAAAAGACAGCAGCACATTCTGGAGACTGTGGTAGGACCTTAACTATGCTGGATATTATCCACTTTCCAGCTTCTTCTGTTACATTTCCTTCTTGTGTGATTTTCTTCAGTCACACTTCTTCCTCTTTCATATTTTTGAAGGCCATTGACTGAGTGTCTTCTCAGAACTTATGCATTCTATTTTCTCATGTAGACTTTTCAGATCTTTCTTCTCCTCTCCTCTGGGCATCACCTATTTCTGTTCCCTGACCCATTATTGAATTTCTTAATTCATAAAACCTTTTAAAGAATGTTCTCTTGAATGGATCAGAACATCAGATTTTACATTAACACATGCACAACCACACCTCTTTTAACATTCTCAGTACTTCAATGAATTTGTGACAACATATTGAAATTATTTCCTAACATATATGTCTTTTCTATTAGAATATAATTTCTTCATCTCTTATATATCAAACATTAAATAAATTATTGAGGCAAGAAGACTAGGGTACTGGGAAGAAATTTGATAAAAGAGAATGCAATGATGCCTCCAACTGTTTAAAAGCAGAATGGGCTGCTTGTAAATACCAAGTTGGTAATAATTTGACATTTTTAACCAAAGGATGTAAAACCATCTGTCAGGGATAAGGACATTTCAAAAGGTTTTATACAAATATTGGAGAGGGAAGTTGATGGCCTCTGAGGTCTTCTCTGACCTTTATATTCTGTTACTTGCAAATTAACTTTGTAATACAACTTGCTTATAGGTCAGAAAAACAGTCTCTATCATTCAGATACATCTGCATGTGAACAAATTGATTGCTTCATATAAAGTTCATGGGTAAAATAGTAGATCTGTGTGATGACTATATTTTCTAGTTTTTCCTGATAAGATTTTGAAGATCCATATACAGTCAATGTACATAGAAGGGGAGATCTGCAATATAATGATATAATTTTAATTTATTTTACAAATAGTCACATCTTTTTAAAAAATATTTATTACTTCAGGTTACATCTCCACCACAGTGTCCTCTTTCCGCCCCTCCCATTCCCACCCTCACACACTCTACCTCCTATCCCTTCCATCCCCCTCCTCTGGAGTGGAGTGTCCATACTTAACAGTCCCCCACCCCTGTTCAGCAGTCATATGAAGGCCAAGAGCCTCCTAAAATGCTGGGGCCATATAAGGCAGCCTCACTAGAGCAAAGTGTCTCACTGACAGGAAAAAAAGTCTATGTTCATGTTCTCTTTGGTGCATTGGTTGTAGTATAGCTATCCTGTACTGTATGGCTAAAATCCAACTATAAGTGAATAGATGCCATGTGCATCCTTCTGAGTCTGGGTTAGCTCACTCAGGATGAGCTTCTCTAGTTCCATCCATTTGGCTGCAGATTGCATGATTTTGTTGTTTCTGATGGCTGAGTAGTATTCCATTGTGTAGATGTACCACATTTTTTTTATCCATTCTTTGGTTGAGGGACATCTGGCTTGTTTCCAGTTTCTAGCTATTACAAATAAGGCTGCTATGAACATAGATGAGAAAACTTCCTTGTGATTTAGTGAGGAATCATTTGGATGTATACCCAGAAGTGGTACGGCTGGGTCCCGAGGCAGAGCTATTCCAAGTTTTCTAAGATATCTCCAGACTGATTTCCATAGTGGCTGCACAAGCTTGCACTCCCACCAGCAATGGAGGAGTGTTCCCCTTTCTCCACAACCTTGCCAGCATGTGTTGTCGTTTGAGTTTTTGATCTTAGCCATTCTGACAGGGTGAAATGGAATCTCAGAGTCATCTTGAATTGTATATTTAAAACAACTTATTTATATTACTGAGATGCCTTATGTTTTAATACATATGATATGTGTATTGTTTAATGTTTAAGCCAGAGTAAACACATGTATCTTTCTAAACATTTATCATTTCTTTTGGTGAAAACTTTCCAAGTTTTTGCATCTAAATTTTCAAACTTTCTTGTCAAACTTTATAGAATATTATATTTATTTACTGTATCACCCAATATGCCATGATGATTGTCGCGTCCCCCCTTGTCCAGCAAGGAATGACGCAACTCACAAAAGCTCTTCTCCTGCAGTTTATTCAGGTCCCTTGAAAACAGTCTTCCGAAAAGGGACCGGGCAGACCCAACCCACAGGCTAAATACTAAATGAACAGCCAATCAAGTAAAGCCACATGGTGCTATCTTAGAGGCCCACGTATAGCCAATCAGCGGTCTTAGCCAAATATGGACTTGTTTACCACCGAGAGCGCTCACCGTCGGGCTGGTGGAAGGCGGAGACCAGCGCCATCTTTAAGGCGCGGCACGTCGCAGCTCTCTACAGATGATAGCATATCAGAAGTTTACTTTACCATCTTCAAGTATGCACTGATCATACTTTGATCATCTGATTCACGTCCCTGTCCCTTGGGAGTCGTAAGTCATCCTACTTTAAATGTCATTTTGATTGACATGGATTTGATTCTAAATATATATAAATAGTGTGATACTTATCTTTCTGTGACTGTATCAGTGTGTTTAGCATAGTTCTCAGGTCTAGTCACATTGCTCAAAATGACAGGATTTATTCTTTTACACATTTCAGTACTCTAGAGAGTGTGTGTATGTGTGTGTAGCTATTTTTATTTTTAAAATATTTAAATTTTTTCATAAATATATTGCCCTGGTATTTTCTCTCTTCTCCTCTAATACCTACTGTGTCCCCTCAACACCTTGTCAACATATATATTTTTCCTCCTATGACAGAATCTTAAGCTGAATCCATGTAATTTGTATTGTCAACAATTCTATATGATTGTAGTTTTGAACATAAGACTCAAGAGACCACTGTGCTATTTTCAAGTGGAATTTTGATGACTTCAATTGCTTTTATTTTATTTTTAATTATGGATATATGTGTGTCATTGTATGAATGTGTCCACATGATTACTGGTATCCATGAAAGTCAGAAAACCATGTCAGATCCCTAGCAGCTGGAGTTAAAGGTGGTTGTCAAGGACCAGCCTTGTCACACAGCACAGGATCTTAGTGCAGGATGCAGCAGCATGACAATCTTCCAGATATGGCCTGCTCCAGGGAGTGGTGGCCCTGACTTCAAGAGCTAATAACCCTTGCAGGTGATCCCAGTGGGGCTGATGACCCTTGGAGGTATTTTTAAAGGAAGCTAGCTATGGGGGGGGGTGGGGAGACCTCAGCCTTTCCTCTTCTGAAGCTCAGAAGAGCTTTGCCTCTGACTACCAGAGTTAAAATGACCAACTTTTTCCCTTTAGTTGGGGGTATAAACTGAGGAGGTGGTAAAATCAGCCCTTTGTTTTATAAATTACTGCAAGTGCTTGGCCTATTAGCTGGTAGGCCACCCACTGAGTGTTCAGCAGACTAAAGTACATTTTGACCAATTTACCTCAGAAGTTGATGGTGGAGCTCCCAAATTTTTACCTGACCCATGAGTTATATGAAGATAGTAAGAAAGGGATGAGAAGAGAGGGGCCCTCTCACGTACACTCACATCAGAAAGAAGAAATGGACGAAGCTAGGATGCAACGACAATTTTAATGTGGTGGCTATTCTTTTTATACCCTGAGCAAGGGCTCTTTACATCAAAGAAAGAATTACCTCATGGTTAAAAGACATTTATCACAAGAACAGATAGAAGCATTTCAATAGGAGAGCACTTAACAATCACACATTTTAGTACCCAATTAAATTTTGCTTTTCTATACACAAGTTAAGTTTAAGATGACAGTATATTACGTCAAACCTGACAAAGTAGAAGGAATTATAACAAAACAGTTTGTGTATTTTGTCATTAAGATTTGTACTAAATTTAGTTATTTCTTGGTAGCCTCATTATATCCTAAGTTCATGGGAAGTTTAAAACCCTTAACTGGATTTATGGTTTGCATCTGGAGTCAGTCTTATCACCTCTAGAGTGAAAGCTTATCTGAGGTCATAAATCTGTCTCAGGTCTGTCTCCTAATTAGATACAGAATATTTGGCAAGAGTATTTACTACAGCTCTGTTTTTCTATCAACTATCTAACTTCTTTAACTTCTAGAATTGTTTGAACTGAATCAGGCAGTTTGTAAGAGCAATATCAGGAATAATACAATCACCTTTCTAGGACTCTGTGTGAAGTCTGGCCAAACAAGGAGAGTAGCACTTAGCAATGAGGGAATTTTCACTCCATGTCAGTAATAACAGATAAAAGGAAAAGCTGGGTGTTAGCAAGAAGCAACTCTGGGGTGCATCTTTAGCATAGACTTTGCAAAATGCCAGATAGCTTTTCAGGAAGCTTACATGTTTATTGAACCTCATTCTCAGAGAGCTTCTGGCAGTGTTTGAACACTGTACATTAAGGACCTAAGAATATCAGATGGACATGAAGGAAGGAGCCACAGGAGCATTTGGCTTCTGACAGGTGGTTGTTAGAGGCCCTTTATGGACAAAGAGAAAAACTCACTCAAATCTTCTGGAAGATTACTATGACCCCCAACCATCTCTCTAGTATTTTTACAAACATATTTTAATGTACAGCTTGACACAATAAATAACTAGACTAAAATAGTATATTCTTATACTATATTTATAATTTGAAATGTAAAGTTCTGAGCCCTAATAACAAATGGCAATTTTTATGTTATAGTTATATTTTCTTCCAATAAAATAAATTATTTAAAATCTGTATTTATTTGTTCCTAGTAACTTATGAAACTAGTAAGAAAAATCATCATGTAATAAGATATTTGTTATTCATTGTGGGCCATCATAAAACAATACTTTTTTGTTCTTGCATTCATTTATTTTCAATTTTTTTGTTATTTTTTTCTTTTGTCATACAATATGTCCTGGTTATTGTTTCCCCTCCCTCCACTCCTCCCCATTTTTCTTTACCTTCCATCCCCTTCCAATCCACTAACTCACATTCTGTCACTAGAAAATAACATGCATCCAAGAGATATCAGCAAACTATGACAAAATAAAATAAAGTAAGATGAAGCAAAATCTATCATATCAAAGTTAGACATGGCAACCCAACAGTAGGAAAAGAGTTTTAAGAGCAGCAAAAAGAGTCATAGACCCACTCCTTCTCACAGTCAGGGGTCCCATAAAAATACTAAGCTAATAGCTATAATATACACACATAGGACAGTAATGAATTCTGTAGGCCCTGTGCTTGCATTTTCAGTTTCTGTGAACTCATATGTACCTAGCTTAGTTGATTCAAAGAACCTTGTTCTCCTGAAATTCTTCATCTCAACTGGACTTTACATTCTTTCTGCTTCTTCTATAGGGTTCCCTGAGCTCTGAGGGGAGGAATTTGAGGGAGGCTTCCCATTTGTATTCTTTCTCTGTATAATGTCTTGATGTGGGTCTCTGTATCAATTCCTATTTGCTGTTAGAGGAAGCTTTTCTGATGATGAATTGACAAAGCATTGATTTATAAGTATAGTAGAATATCATTTGGAGTGATTTTATTGATACTTATTTAAGTATTTATTTATTTTAGAACAGTAGTTTTGGGGTATTCCCTAAGTCTCTGGGCTATCTAGTATATGGTTCTCAGTTACTCAAGCAGTGTCAGGTCTTGTGTCCTTCTTAATGGAGTGGGGCCTTAGGTCAAATCAGACCTTGACTGGCTACTTCCACATGTTCTGTGACAGCATTGCCCTAGCATATTATACAGACACAACAGATTTTTTGTCAAAGGTTTTGTGTCCACGTTTCTCTTTTAGTAGCCTACAAAGTACCTTCCAGGGCAAAAGTAACTAGAACATGGGAATGAAAGCACAATGTAGGCACCATCTGGATTTTTCTATGTTTAGTAAGTTGTGTGTGTGTGTGTGTGTGTGTGTGTGTGTGTGTGATTTTCCTTAACATTGGGGTCCTGCTGTCAGTATGTAGTCAACTGTTTATTACCTTAGCAAAAGGTTGGGTAGTTTGTGAGTTTCGATGGGACCTTTTTTGGTCAACAACTCAATGAATGAAACCCAATCACATCACTAGAAACCTTGTCTGGCAATAAGTGAAGGTCAGATGAGACTCCATATACTTCTTTACTAGGAGTCTTCATTAGGATCACCTTCATACATACCAGGAAGTATGTTTCCACTCCACTAGGTTTTCACACCACTCTCAAAATGCATCCCATCTCCACCCCCTCTCCTTCTACACAATCTTCTCCCACCTGATCTCCTATTCCTGTCCACATCGTCCCATAGTCTGCCCATAACATTTATTCTATTTTCCCCCCCCCAGGGAGAACCAGGTGTTCCCTCTAGACTCCTCTTCTTATCTAATCTCTCTGGTTCTGCAGATTGTGTCTATGCTATCATTTACTTAAGAGCTAATATCCACTTATAAGTGAATATATATAACATTTATATTTATGCATCTGTGTTACTTCACTCAAGATGAGTTTTTCTAGTTCCATCCATTGGTCTGCACATTTCATGATTTCATTTTTTAACAGTTGAATAACATTTCATTTTGTAAATGTATAACATTTTCTTTATCCATTCTTCTGTTGAGGGATATCCTGTTTTTTCCAGTTCCTGGGTATTATGAATAAAGCCACCATGAATATGATTGAACTAGTGTCTCTAAGGTAGGATGGAGCATATTTTGGGTATATACCCAAGAGTTGTGTATCTGGGTCTTGAGGGAGATTGATTTCCAACATCTGAGGAACAACTATACTGAAAAATCACCATATAACAAGGTATTTGTTATCCATTACTGGTCATCATAAAACAATAATTTCAATTCCTCACACTAATGTCATGGTTATTGTCATGATGAAATGTGGGTTATTTTAAAATTATTTATATATTATTATAAAAATACCATAATACATATATATTACATTTTAAATTAATTTAATTCCTTCCTAATGCTAATAATAAATAATTATTTTATTAGGACTTTTTATTCTTTTAATTAAAAGTATTTTACAAACCGACAAACATAACATGGTAATATGGCACTGTGCTTGTCAGTTTTGAAATACCTAAGGAGAATCTTAATTTTCCTCCTTATTTTACAGTTGAGCTATAAGTTGTTTAGTCTATAATTTTATGTTTCTGGTTAGCGAATGGTGCACTATTTCTGGTGTGTGGTGTGAGTGCTTTGATCCTAAGCCAAGAAGCAGAAAGAAAGAAAAGGAAAACAGAATCACATCTTTTTTTTTACTAAAAATAGATTCTTGTCTCATACAATATATCCCAGCCACAGTTTCCCCCCTCTCCACTGCTAGCTACCACTACCTCCTCTATCCCCAAGATCAACCCCTTCTGTTTCTTCTTCAGTGGAGAATAGGTCTGTAAGAGATGACGGCCAAATAGACAAAACAAGACAGAATAAGACAAAGCAAAATCTCTCATATGGAGTATGGAAAAGGCAGCCAAATAGGAGGAGATAAGTCCCAAGAGCAGGCAAAAGAGTCAAAGATGTACATGTTTCTGTTGTTAGGAGTCTCACAAAAAAAATCAAGATAACAGCCATAACATATATGCAGAGGGCCTAGGGTAGAGCCATGCAGGCCCATTGCTCCTCACTTCAATCTCAGTGAGCTAATATGAGCCCTTCTTAGTTAGTTCAATTGGTCATGTCCTTCTGACATCTTCCACCACTTCTAATTCCTACAATATTTCCTTCCCCTCTTTCATGGCGTTCCCTAAGCTACAAGAGGAGGGACCCAATGGAAACCACCAATTTAGACTTTTTCTGCATAATATCTTGCTTGGGTTTCTGCACCAGCTCCCCTCAGTTACCAGAGGAGGTATTGTAGATGATGCCTGGAAAAGGAACCAATTTATGTGTAAAGCAGAATTTCGTTAGGAATCATTAAATTGATTTTATTTATTTACTTATTTTTAATTAATTAATTAGGTCAGTTGTATTTGGTTGTATCCTAGGTCTCTAGGCTATCCATTCAATGTGTAAACATTGTGTAATGTTAAAAATAAGGTATGTGTGCTGTTTCATTATCTATAATTTACACTTAATATGATTGTAAACACTAGATTATTAACTCTTGATTATAGAAGAATTGTTAGTTTTCTTTTCACAAAAAATTGTCTAAGACAATATGCTATATATTGAATCTACAAAGGCTGTAAGTTGCAAGAAATGTATCTCAGTTTGAATAATACCAGTTGAGTTGCAGATCAAGTCCTTAATCCTATTATAGCATATATATATATATATATATATATATATATATATCCACAGTGGAGTGAGAACTACAGAATAAACATCTCCTGTTCAAGTCCTTCCTCATCTCTTTAAGCATGTTTCTGAGACATGCATATTTAGCCTTTTCTTCTTGTAACTATGCTGGGACATGTCATCATATTTTCAAGGAAGGAGTGATTTAAATGTACTTTTGATAAAATGTGAAAATGCTACTTCTCATTCTCTTAAGCTCCTTACCCAGCACATTTGTCATGTATATGAATATATAATGTGCACTATTTTCTGTGAATACCCAAAGAGATTAGTGATCCCCTGGAAATGGAGTTACAAATGGGTATTAGCCTCTATGTGAGTGCTGGGAATTTAACTGTGGTCATCTGGAAGATTACTCAGTGCTTTTAATCACTAAACCATATCTCTACCACAGGACATTGTTTTAATATTATCAACTGATGAAGAATTGCAAAAATTTAGAAAGATTAAAAAACTAAAAAACTGATGATCCTTTTTTTTTCTTATGTGTCATTTAAAATTTTGTAAGTAAACACTGTGAAATCTATGTCATATGGCTTAATTAAAACCAGATATCCCTCAATTGAGGAATGGATAAAAAAAACTGTGGTATATCTACACAATAAATCAGGATTTATCAGGAAAGACCAGATAGGCTTGTACCTCACAAACTGCCAATCAACAGGAGTATATCTCTGCAGTGGTCCAGTCGATCCTCCTGATGATCAGAATGGTGATTGCCACCATCTTCTTCACTCCCCTATATGTACTTTCTTTATTTGTTCCCATGAGTATATTACATGAGGTGTTAAGTACTCTGAGAAGTCTAGCTGCTTAGATGTCCATATAGCTATGATGTCTTAACACCCCTTCCTCATAAAATTGCCTATGTTTTTTAAGAAAGATCTCTCAGGAATCTGGAGTGTTGTTTCATGTCAGACAGTGAACAACCTAAGGGAAATCAATGGAAATCAATGTGCTTGCAGTAATATATGTTACCTTTCATCATCCTTCTCTTATTTATATGGGAATGATATGTTCTCATGGAAAAATAGAGCCACCTATTATATTTATTTAACATTGATTTGCAAGATTTGAAGTTACTAAGATTTATATTTTAATAGTGACTGATAATCACACTGTGAAACATAAGATAATATGAGGTATTGGAACATTCTATAAAAATTAAAATATTAAAATTGTTTTAGAATTATCTTAGTATTTACATACATGATGTTATAGCATATAACATATGCATAGTAATATTCACATTTGATCAATGGATACTCATAAGAGGAACTATTCATTAACTAAGGAGACTTAGCTTTCTTTCTTTCTTACCTGAGACAATGTTTTTCTGTATAGCCCTGGCTGTCCTTGAACCCTCTGTAAACCATGCTGGCCTTGAACTCAGAGATCTGCCTGTTTGCTTCCTGAATATTGGAGTTAAAGACATGCATCACCACCACTCAACAGAAGATTATTTGTACACTCATTATATTTATATAAATAGCCCCAATTCCCATATACTATGCATATAGCCTATTCCATATAATACAATGTCTACCATCTTATTGGTAATCAATAAATCTGACTTTGCTTACACTCCAACATTATGTAAGTAACATGCATGCACACTTATACAAGATTTGTACAAAAGCATTAATCACTTTCATTCGAGTTTGTGTGAATATTCTGGAAACAAATATAAATACAGTTATTATCATTGTGTCAGCATGGTAAATCATAAAAGCTTTAGAGCTTTACCCTGAACTTGGCTTGTTTATCATATCTTCTAGTCTTAGTTATGTTTTAAACACAAATGTGAGATAGAAAACAGAAAAGCTTATAAACCATACATTTTCCACAAAGGAAAATACATGGTAAGGTTTTAGGTGTTTACTGTATATTTGAAGGGGAAAAGTTGGTTGTTTAGGTTCTCCAGAAAGCAGAGTGGGCAGTGACATGGGTTTTTAAAGTTCTTCCTAAAACATAAAAGAATAAAATCAGGTTATTTATCCTTTATTTTTAATATAACCTTGACTAAACCTTAAATAAGCTTCACAAGATTTTTAAGAAAAGACTTAAAGTTAAAAGACTTTAATCTCACTTCTCAAAAACATGTTATGGGGTACTCTGATTCTTGAAACAAATAAATAACAACTATATTTTTAGTTTATAATCATTATAAGAAATAAGGAAGAGAAACAGCATAAAGAAGAAAAGGTTTATTTTGCCTTTTCATGTGTGATGACACCTGAAAAACTTTTATTGTTGGTCAGGGAATATAGGTCAGTGATAAAACACCTGGCTTGCATGTATGAGGCACTGGACTCAAACTCTAGAACCAAAAAACAGAACAATACTTATACACACACACACACACACACACACACACACACACACACACACACACA
>CAJQZJ010018033.1:16812733-16931712 GCA_907164525.1 Lophiomys imhausi | reverse complement strand
ACACACACACACACACACACACACACACACACACACACACACACACACACACACACGGGGGTAGACAGAGAGAGAGTGTCAGAAAGAGACACAGAACACAGAGAGAGAGAGAGAGAGAGAGAGAGAGAGAGAGAGAGAGAGAGAGAGAGAATAAATAAAAAACTGTTGGGGAGTGGTAGTACAAGTCCGTAATCTAGCACTTCTGAGACTAAGTCAAAGGATCACTTTAGAATAATACTGGCTATGTAGTGAGTTTGAGGCTATCCTTTACTATATGATTCCCTGTGGTGGCTTGAATAGGAATGCACTGCTATAGACTCATATGTGTGAACGCTTGGTCCACAAGCAGCAACACTATTAGGAACTGTGGTCTTATTAGAGTAGCTGTGGCCTTGTTGGAGTAGGTGTGGCCTTGTTGGAGTAGGTGTTGCCTTGTTAGAATAGGTGTGGATTTGTTGGAGGAAATGTGTCACTGTGGGAATGGGCTTTGAGGTCTTCTATACTCAAGCTATACCCAATGTGTAGTTTCTCCCTATTGATTGCAGATTGAGATGTAGAACTCTCAGCTCCTTCTCCAGCACCATGTCTGCCTGCATACAGCAATGCTTCCCACCATGGTGGCAATGGACTAAACTTTTGAAACTCTAAGTCAGCCACAATTAAATGTCTTTTTTTTTTTACAAGAATTGCCATGGTCCTATTGTCTCTTTTCAGCAACAAACCCTAACTAAGACACCCCTGCATCAATAATAACAACAAAAGCACACAATCAAACAAACAACATTAATTCCTGAAAGAGCAGCATGAGGATAGAAGCCTTTCCAGATCAAAGGTGTACTAGCTCAAATGATAACATGGACATTCTCCATAGAAAAAAAAGCCCAAATCTTTTATGTTTCCTTTGAATTTAAGTAGAGGATTTAGTACAATATAGGGTTGAAAGTTATTATTCACAGCAGAAATAAGCAAATCTAAATGCAATCAGTTAAGGAATTTATCAAGATGTCCATTCAATTTGGAGTGAAATAAGTAGGCTCATTTATTGGAATAAGATGGAAGTCAAATTCTTTGATCAATAGAAAAAATATTCAGCTAGTGACAATTTGAAAGGAACAACTTCATACAAATTACAAACATAATATATACATTTTATTCTTTTTATTATTATTATTATTATTTATTTTTGTTTTGTTTTGAGACAGGGCTTCACTATGTAGCTCAGTTCAACCTTAACTCCTGTAATTCTCTTTCTTTACTTCCTCTGGAGTTCTGATGTAACATATTGGTTCTGTGTGAACCCACATTACCAGCTTATGATATATATTTAAAAATCTATATGGATCCTGTAGAGGATAATCAAGCAAATCAATCCTGAGTAGTCTTAATTTGCTCACAATCTTTCTACCAGCTCTTTTGTCAGTGGAGGGTTGAATCATTATTCATACTTCATTATACAATACAGGCCTCATAATAGAGTGCTCTAGTTAAAAGTCTTTGGTGTTTTCAATGTACAAAGTGCACTATGACAGAAAGCCATTTCTAAATGGTACTCCAGACTTCACCCCCTCCCTCCTTCTCTTCCTCTTCTCTGGACATCAGACCATCTTCATGCTCTAAATCAAGGTGCAGGCACAACATGCCCTGTATTCACACTTTTCATTTTTCCTTAAAGCCCACATCAAATGCATCATTCTGTTTTTAGGTGAATTAATCACTGTCTACTGAAATCTCTGATATGCCACAGTGCATTATTTTAAAGATTTTCATTTTTGTTAATACTGCTTGTCTGAATTTCTACAGAGCCTGCATGCAGTTTTATTCACCCATACAATTATTTCCTAAGCACAGTCAAAAATATATTAATTTGATTGAGCAAAGGCTAGTGTTCTTCATTAGTTTTTTTATTTTTAACTGAAATTAGATTTTTCATACATTATATTCTGATTATGATTTTCTGTCTGCCAAACCTTCCCCATTGCCTACTCACTCAAACCATACCCTTCCTTTCTTTCTCCGATTAGAATACAAATAGGCATCTAATAATAATGATAGTACAGATAATATGAAACAAAATAAAAATGAACAAAAAATAGAAGAAAACAAGCAAACAAACAGACAGAATACAAAGAGCCAAAGCAACAGCATAAAAAACACATACAGATGCTGTGACACATACATTAGCACACAGAAAACCCAGAAAAATACAGAAACTGAGTAATATGCAAAAGATGTTTAAAGTTAAAAAACAACCCTATACAAAGTATCAAAGCATTGTGAGAACAAAATAACAATAATAAAAAAAAATAATAATAATAATAATAGTAATAAATCCTTCAAAAATACCATGGAATTTTTTTTTGTTTGAGTCATTTACTACTGCTCATGGGGCCTGATTCCAAGTGTGGTTTGTATACAAAATGAAAGTCTGTTGTTGCTATTGTGACTTGTGACAAATATGAAATAGAGTCTGGGTTAGGGATTAGGGTTATGTCTACTTCCCCTCTCACCAGTGGCCCCCATCAGGCTTGAACCTGTCCTGTCCCTGTGCATGTTGCCTCAGACTCTGTGAGTCCAGAGGTGTGTCAGTCCTCTTGGATCTAGAAAAGCTTGTTTACTTAATGTCCTCTGTCCCCACTGACTTTTACAATCTCTTAGCCTCCTCTTCCCCATAGTTCCCTGAATGCTGAGGGGAGGGTTTTGATAAAGACATCTCATTTAGGACTGAGTGTTACAGCATCTCTTAGACCACAAGGTGGTGTCTGGTTGTAGGTCTTTGTATTTGTCTCCATCCACTGCAGCCTCTTTGATAATGGCTGAGCAAGAACTTGATAAATGAGTATAGAAGATTGTTGTTAGGAGTCATTTTGTCACTACATTCTTTAAGCATAATGGCAGGATTTTCTTTTCCCTTAGGTTCATTGCATATCTAGTTTCAGGTTCTTGGTGACTAGAACAGTGTTGAGGATAAATTCCATCTCATGGAGTGGGCCTTTATATATATATATATATATATATATATATACATGATTCCCTGATGATTCTGTATATGAAATACATTTATTTTGTTTATGTGTATGTGCATGAGCAGCTTGAGTATTTATTTTATTGGGGACTTAGATTAATATTATCATGTTAGTATAAATTAATAGTAAGGCATAATATTAAAAGGAAAATGTTTAATATTTATTTAATATTTTAATATTAAAATAATAATAAAAGTAAAATATTATTATGAAATATAAAAGTACAAGTAAAAATATTATAAAATAAACTGATTTTTACTAATGAATTACAACTTTTATTACAAGTCTAAAGACCCCTAAGAAATTTAATGCAATTTTTTGCTTTATATTTTAAGAAATATGTTTTTTAAAACATGTTTTCTTATACTTCCTTTATTTGTTTTGTTGTATTTAATTTTTGTCAGACACATTTTGCAACTATACAGTTTGGGTTTTGTTTTTCTAAAAGGTTTCATTAAAAGATTATAATAAAATGTAGCTTACTAATACATCCCATATTCTGCACAGGTAGCATTCTAGTTGAGTTATCCCAACTAGACCAACAACTTTTAAAACTCTTAGAAGAAACATTTCTGATTTTATTAGTATCTGGAATATCTTTGTTGAAGTGATTGAGATAGTGTCTGCATAAATGGTAAACCATGATCACTGACAACTTTAATTTGTTCAGAAAAATATGATGTGGATGAAAAGGCAATAAACTAAATGTGCTTGCCAAAATAACACTGAAGTGTCCTGCATAAACTCAGAAAAAGATACTAAATAGAAATCAGAAAAATTATGTTTTACCTGTAGCTTTTAACATTCCTAGGAGATACAATCTCACAGCAAACTACCTGTTCCTCTGGCTTTATAGTCTTTACACCTCCTGTTTTGTAATGATGCCTTATTCTTAGTTTCAAGAGTAGTGTTGTAGATTTATCAGTAGGAAATGAGCCCACAACTCTACATTTTGATTGGTTGTGATTTTCTGTAATTGTCTCTATCTTTTGCAAACATAACTTTCTTAATGTAAGATGAGGACTACACTTACCTGTGGGCATCAGGTCAAATACGCAGTTAGGGGTTATGATAGTTTAGTAACATGACAGTGTAGACTTTTCTCCAAAATCCAGGACTCCACTAGCCATGAGTAGTTGGCAGTGTTCACAGTACGAGAAAAGATTTCTTTCTCATGGGATGCATCTTAAATCCAACACAGAGCTGTTGGTAAACCTGATATTCAGGATACTACTAAGCCCTTAGGGTTATCCTTACATGCTACTCTTTGTTGTATGTGATTTCTACCTTGTTTGTCAACTTGACTACAGCCGGGATTAACTATAACCTAGACACCCAGGATACACCTTGAGGAATTATTTTGCTTAGTTGAATCGTGTGAAGTAGGAAGATCCTCTTCTAATCCAGATCTTTGAAATGGAAAGACACCTTTAACCATATTTTTTGGGTTAGGAATATACCTTTAATCCAGATCTTCCAGAAGATCTGATGGAATCCTATATAAATCACATGGAAAAAGGAATTCCCACTCTTTGCCTGCTTGATCATGCGCACACTACCATGTCCATTCCTTTACTGACATTAGAGCCTACTTCCTCAGGTTCTGGGATTACTGAAGACCAGTTGAGAATTCCAGTCTTGTAGACTGAACAACTACTGGATGAAAGTATCTTCCATTAGTAGATAGCAAGAGATTATTGGACTATCTGGACCACAGGCTATAAGTTATTCTAGTAAAACTTCCTTTTCTGTATATAGATAGATTCATTCTCTAAGTTCTGTGAGAGTACCGTGGCATTGTGGTTTGTAGGCATGGCATCATAGCTTGTAGAGCTGTTGGTTTCTTCTGTCCTTTTGAAACATACATTGTGCCTTCTGGTAGTTTGAAAACTAGTCCTCATAGAGGAAACTTTGTGATCAGTTCAAGTTCAGAGGCCTCACAGTGTCTAAATTGCATACTCTTATCATTAATAGGCACTTACTTTCCACATATCCAGGGCAACTTTGGAAATATAAGTAATCTGTAATATTTTGGGACTATCTTTCCCACTCCTGACCAAAAACTCAAAATGGGACTTCAGAGGTGACAGGTTGTATTTATGTATATTTATGTTATTTTAGAGCACACACACACACACACACACACACACACACGAGAGAGAGAGAGAGAGAGAGAGAGAGAGACAGAGAGAGAGATTTATGTTACAACAGTTAATGAAAATGAAGCTATAAATCTGAAAGAGATCAAAGCAGGTAAAAGGGAGGATTTGTGGTTTAGAAGGAGGATAGAGAAGGGGTAAATAATATAATTAGCCTATTATCTCAAAAAATCAAGAGAACTAATTAAGAATCAAAACATTAAGTTATAATTATGTTAAAAAGTCAGTGGCATATTTCAGCAACTAAAACACTTGATATCAAGTATGAAGATTTAAAATTGACCCCACAAATCCATATGGTAGAAGAAATCACACACCCCAACAAGTTGTTCTGATCTCCACATATGTCTGGAAGTGTTTGTAAACATGACACACACACACAATTACTAAGTAAATATCAGAAAACAAATCAATGTAATAAAAGTGAAAATTCAAAAACAATTTAAAATTTATATTAGAATTATGTTTGAAATAAAAACATTTTCCTTGCCTTTCAGTATATTTATGATTGGCACTTTAGTTTATTATATGTGGCAATAGATAGTTTTAACTTCTTTGTGTTTTGCTTTTGTGAAGAATTTCACAACACATGGGGTATGCATATCTTCTCATATATACATATATGTGATGCTTTTGTTTGTAAGATATAAATATATGTCAGTTGTAAATACATATGTGTAGGGGTTAGATAAATTAGATTTAGAAAATATATAGGAGTTTCTGATACTGTCTCTTAATTCGGGGCCTGAAGAGCATTATCAGCATGAAGTCAGCAAAAACAGGAAAGACTCAATAGACTGAAAAACAAGTTTGAAGTCAGGAAAACAGGAAAGACTCAATAGAATTGAAAAAACAAAGTATCTGGCCTGACATTGTTTTCAGCTGCTAAGTGGGTGGAGCCCAAATTAAGCTGAAACAGAGTTCCTCCTATTTGAGGACAGTGCGTGGAGCCCAGAAGAGAAGAGGCCCCTGATGCTAGAGAGCTCCAAGAGTCCTGCTGAAAAAAGGGCTGGCCATTGATGGCCAGCTCTCTCCCTGAAGCAGAAAGAAGCCGGTGAGCAAAGAAAGCCTGAGCAAGACACCAAAAGGTCAAGGACTAGACCCTGTAGCTCAGCTTTTGCCTAGAGGGGTTTGATCTGTCCGATCAGTGGCCTAGGGGAAACTGTGCCTGGCTTTAAGGACTGAGGCAGAGCAGCTGAGTTTCTGATTCAAAAGAAGTAAGTTGGCCTGCAGATGGCTGGAGTCACCCACAGAAAAGAAAGCATGAAGCCTTATTTAAGGTGAGACTGCAATAACCAACTTACCCTGACGAACCTGCATCTGAGAGATCCAGAAAAAGGACTGCTAATTGCGTTAAAGAATCTACAACAAAGACTGTGTTCCTGATGACTGAGGACCTGCCCCAGAGACTGTATCATTCTAAAAGGTTATGAAAGTAGTTGTTATAATTATCAATAGGTTTAGTGGATAGGTTAAAGGGGTTGTAGGAATTTATAGGATTAATAGTTAAGAAATTGTTGGTGTTTGTTATAAGTGAATTTAGTAATAAATAAATAAGTGTTAAATAATAATTTAAAAGTTCGGTTACACATATGTGATTTCAATAAAATAGATACAATATTTGATGAAGTAGAACTTTCATGAAAGGTTAAAACATACAGCAAAAGGGTAAAATTATATCATGCTGAGTTTTAAAGCCATGACTTTTAAACATAACTATAATTTGATGTTTTGATTCTTAATTAGTTCTCTTGATAATAAATGTGGTCTTTAAACTATGTTTTGAAAATTTAGGCAGATTACTACAAATAAGAGATATAAAGCTATCAAAATGTCATTTCAGAGCATTTTCCAAAATATTCTCTTTTTTTCAAAATATTCTTTTTAAAGTCAATTTATACTTATGTTCTGATAATACATTTTACTACCTTTCTGTAAATATGATGTGATGAGGTGATGTTATGCATTCTAAATGTTAATTAATTGGTCCTGATTGCTGTCTGTTACTCTGTTTTCTAATCATTGCCCCTGATTGGTTGAATAAATGCTGAGGCCTGAGATTGGGCAAAGACAGAGATAGGTGGGACTAAGGTGCTTGGACTTCTGAAGCAAATAGCTAGATGAGTAGAAGAAGCCTCGAAGACAAACAGCAAAGAACAGGAAGGAATACACACGCCATGGGATAGAGAAAAGAATATCACTACACATGGCCTGGAACATTGGCCTAGCTTGGAGAAAAACAGCCCAGGGGACAAGAAAGTGAGTAGATACCAAAGAACTCAAGTAGCCCAAATGATCCAGCCTCACAGACTGCCTCAATAGCTGTTTCCTCCAAAATCTGCATCCAGAACAATTTCAGACAGCTTGCTGAGATGGTCTGGCCTCACAGTCTGTTTCAGCTAGGACTTCAATAAAGCCCTGAACTTTCCTACCCAAAGTCTAGCTTTAGTCTACAAACTGCTCAGGACATTCAAACTGCAGAGCACATAGAGTCTGGACAACAAATGTTGCTATTAAACCTGCTTAACCGTTTTTCCATTTTATTTGGGCCCCCAAACATGTTTCCTGCATCCCAAATCAGCAGGAAGGAATTTTAAGAGATTGTCGCCCCATTCCCAAAAGGTGGGTTGGGTGATTTCTTGGTCCTAGATGTTGTTTAGGGGGATTCATTACAAGTTATTAAATGGTCTTGTTAAGCAAGATGTAGGAGGTTAGACTGAAGGATTTCTCTCTTTTTCTTTTCTCTATCCTTCTTTCTCTCTTATATATGGGGAGAAGTCTTGACAAGAAAAAGGGGGGAATATGCATATTTAATAGAAATTATATGATATAAGGGTAGATTATTGAATCTGCTCTGAAACTTAAAAACTATTGTCTTTTTTTCAAAATAAGGTTATCTTTTGATACATTGGTATAGAATTTTGTATATTGATAAAAATAAGGTTAAATTTTGGTCCTTGGTTCAGAATTTTATATTTTGACACATATTATGTATATTTCAAATATTATATAAGGTATTGTGACTATATAAATCATTTAAAAGTACAAGTTTACTTCCAGTCCTTTTATGCGTTGCGATTGCAATCTATTTAGGAGTCTGGACAATGCAGGTTGATGGCTGGCCAGTCAATCTCCTGGTCATGTCAAATGCTAGTCTTAATTTATCACCAAATAGACTTACTAGATTAAACAGATAATAAATGGTTAAAAATATTTAGTTTGCCTGTTCAAACATAGATAGATAGATAGATAGATAGAAAGATAGATGATAGATAGATAGATATATTTATAAATAAATCAATAGATGTATTCAAAGCCCTCAGAGGCATACAGAAATTGGCATTTAAAGATGTTTTCATTATTTTAAGAATTGTTTGACTTAAGACAGTTAGTTCCTGACAGCTCCCATTTGACTTGGAAGGAGACAATGAGCATCAAAAATCTCCATCAAGAGATAATTCCTACTGGGTGAAATGCCTCTGATCTCTCAACAGACTACTTAAAGTCGAAAGATGGACCAAAGCTTAAATTCAGATAAGTCGATGGCCTGCTTCTGCAGGGACAGAGTGGGAAAATCCTTCTTGTTTCCTGCTGCACAACTTAGTCTCTGAAATATGGTTGGTCAAAAGGCTGAGGATGATGCTCCAACAGTATTGAGAGATATTTGGGACTCTTAGCTAGCAAACTTTTTGGAAACTGCTCTCCTATATGTCCTACTCACTAAATAATAACTTTATCCCCTCTTATGTCTTTGATGGGCTTGAAGACATAGTTGATATAAAATTTCAATTGAACTTGAGTTGTTTAGTATTTTCAAATCTAAATGAAATATTTAGGTTTATAAATATAGGATATGATGGAAAATATTTATGGTCAGTTCTTTAGACATGCATAAATAGATGATTTCTTTTCTTCAAGATTGCCTGATACAAATAGGCTAAACATTATGTGTGTAACTTTTATATATGGTTTTCTTGATTGCTTCATATTTGTTCTTAATGTTTTTACTATATGAGTTAAAAAATTAGCATTTTTACTAGACAAAAGGAGGGAATTGATGGGGTGATGTTATGCATTCTAAATGTTAATTAATTGGTCCTGCTTGCTGTCTGTTACTTTGTTTTCTAATCATTGTCTCTGATTGGTTGAATAAATGCTGAGGCCTGAGATTGGGTAAAGACAGAAGTAGGAAGGACTAAGATGCAGGCGTCTGAAGCAGAGAGCTTCATGGGTAGAAGACTCCAAGACAGTAGCTGGAGCAGGGAGGAGGACACACACCATGGGTTAGATAAAGAAACTTCTTTCCACGTGGCCTGGAACATTGGTATAGTGTGGCGAATAGCAGTCCAAACGGATGTATATATAAATGAGGTAAGGAAAATAGAATTAAGTGCTGTCTTAGATGGGCCAAGATTGCACAATTCAGGCTAAGACTTGTTAAAATCCAAGTGGTGTCTCTGTTCTTTTATAATGGCGGGTTAGGGATTAACACCGCTGGCCAATTAATGATAATCTAAATACTGGTGAACAATATTAATTTATCAAAAGGAATCTAATTATTTTCATAGAATGGTGTATTCTGGTAAAGAAATCAAAAATTTATTCTCTAATTTCTCATACCTATAAAAGTTCTTTACCAAGTTAGTATATGACAAAATAATAGTCACTATAATTTCTGAAAGGACAAACTTTTGACTTTAGTTTTCGATAACATAAGCTTCAGTTTCTACTTTAATATTATTAGAAGTTAATCACTTTTGCTTGTTGTCTGTGTGAATCCCCCTATCTTCATGTTTGAACATCTGGCCTTCAGCTTGTAGTGTTAATTCCTAAGACTGCAGGACCATTAGAATATGAAACTTGGCTGAAGGAAGATGGTAACTGAGGATGGGCCTTGGGGTATTATAATCCAGCCCAACTTCTTAGCCCTTCTCAGCTTCAAGACTATAAATGCAACATGACCAACTGTCTTTAGCTTCTGCCTTTACTGACATAATGGACTGTATTCCTAGAAAGGAATACACAAAAATCAAATCTTTCCTCAAGTTGCTTTTTCTCAGT
The DNA here is from genome assembly GCA_907164525.1 of Lophiomys imhausi. Classification (NCBI taxonomy): domain Eukaryota; kingdom Metazoa; phylum Chordata; class Mammalia; order Rodentia; family Muridae; genus Lophiomys; species Lophiomys imhausi. The sequence goes on along the minus strand of CAJQZJ010018033.1, from coordinate 16,921,469 downwards.
TTTGGCCAAAGCAGCAAGAAAAGTGCTGATGATCTTGTGAAGATAATCATAGCTGCTGTAAGTACATTATAGGCACCAGACAGGGTCCATGAGACAGCATTTCATAACACTCCTTTCCACCTTCCAGCTCTTATATTCTTTCCAACTCATCTCTGTTGACATTTCCTAAGCTTCTTAGTTTTCAGAAAGATATTAATGTTCCATTTAAGGCAACATTCTGTCTTTTATTCTAAACACTTGGACCAGTTATTCACTCCACTGTTGACTGCTAAATGCTGCAAAAAGAAACTTCTCTGGCCAAGGTTGAGTGAAGTCTAGCTCTATGTATATAAACTCAAATATTTTGAAGAGACTGTGGGAACATGACCATTTAGCAAACTTAACAGCTCTGTGCTCTACATTTGCCCTATGACCTCCCAGTTACTGATAGGCCTTTAAGGTCAAGAGTACTGACAGGATATTTTTGTTTCATATACACATGGGAATGCAAAATTAAAGGTTCAGTGGTAAATAGAAATCACACACTGTAGGCCTGATACTTTAGGTTGAAAACTATGAAGTTAATGTTCAGAGAAGACACATCACATTTAAAGCAAGGAGACTAAATAAAAAGGTGCTTTCAGTAAGATAAGAGTGAACAAATATGAAATATATTTTGGCAAAAAGATGCCTAGACAAACCACATAGAAGAGGATAGAAGAGGTATAGCAAATATGGGTTTGGGTGTATACATAAATAGAAGAAATCTAAAGAGGATCTGGTTTTGAATTTTGGAAACTAGAAAGAAGCCGATGTTCTTCTGCAGATATATAGTGATAGGTGATGAATTCTCTTTTTAGGATGTGTTGAGAGCAAGGTATCTCTTGACAGTAAATGAACAAGGTATGAGGGAAATATCTGGAATTATTAATGTACACTTTATGAGTATGTGGGTGAAATTTGAAGCTGTAGGAAGACATGTGAATTTGAAGAGAAATGTCTGGTGTAGAAGGGATAAGAGTGGGAAATTCTACACAAATTTAGAGAACTTCAGTTTGACGTTTTCTTCATTTCTTCCTTTGCCATAAGTCCAAACAGATATGCAAAATAGTGTTTTGAATTATAAATCCTATGTGACTCACCTCCTATTATACTTTACAAAATATCTTGTGTCTCTTAAAGTCACAACATATTTAAGACAAATATGGGTTGACCAATCATTAATTACTAAAGTGTATACTAATTAACACGCATCTTCCTACATCACAATATGTTTTTGTTTCATTAGTTATGCAACAAGAAACATAACTGGTATGGAAAGTGAGAAAAGAACCATAATTCCCTCTAATTCTTATCTTCTAATTATATTGTGGTGGAATTAGGCTTTGGTGATAGGCAACCTAACCTATTCCGTTAAGTGTCAAGATTTACTCCAGACTTATTATTTGCAAACTTTTGAGAGAAGTAGTAAATACCATGACAACAGAAAGATTCTTATTACCATAGTTACTGTTTTTACATCTTTCACAATACCTTCCTCTTTCTAATTTCACTCTCATGTCATTGGATGTATCATCTCAGTTCCCTTGGCTAATTCCTCTTTCTGTGCATAAAGGTTATTTTTTTTCCTGTAGACATGCACAATCTCTGCATATGCAATATTTTCTATTTTTTATTCTTTAAATAACTTCTGTATGATGACGATATCCAACCATATATGCAAGTCTTCATGTCTCTTTCATTACATACTTATCCAAGTTCCACTTTGTATATGTAAGTGTTTCTTTAGTTTTAAGATTCCCTCCCTCCTTCCTTCTCTCTCTCTCTGTCTGTCTTTCTTTTCTTCTCACTTTCTTCTTTCTTTTCTTCCTTCCACCCTTCCTTCTTTCTATCTTTCCTTCTTTGCTTTATTCCTTTCTTTTTGACACACATTTGACATAATGTATGTCAGGTGTGTGTCTTTCCGCAGTACACATGTAAGAGTTAGAGAAAAAATTTGTATAGCTATTTCTGTCCTTCCAATTTTATGTGACATGTGGACATCAAACTCAAGTCACCAAAAGGTGCATGACAATCACCTTACCCAGATGAGCCAGTACTAGTCTGCTTACAACTGCTTTCTTACTATCAGTTCTAGAGTACCTGGATGGCATCTCATATCACATATCTAGTACCTATTTTTGATCTATCTTCAACATGATTTTCTCAATATTAATCAAAGCACAAGTCTATGTGTATGGCTCAAGCTAACATATTGACAGTATGTCTGGCTTGTCTCTAATCATTTCAGCCCACATATACTGATCTGCCCTTATTATTGCTTCAACTTCCAAGCTGTAAATTCAATCAAACTAATGATTCTTATTTCCAAAGCTGCAGACACAATCTGCTTTTCCTTCATCTCTTACAAGTATTCTAATTGGTATCATTGCATCTCATTGTTACCTTACCCTTGCCAACATATTTCAGTAAATTTATTCTTTAGAATCTTTGGATTTTCTGATGCATTTTAAGGGAATCTTTTGATCCCACAGCTTTGCCTATTTCTTGTCCTAATTTAATTCAGGTCTCTCCTTACACAAATTTAGAGAGAATGTTTATAATTGCTGTTGCACTTTATTATCCACCCTAATAACTTTTTAAAACCTGCTTGTCTTTATTTTATGTCAAAGTCATTCACCTCTGGTTGACATTTAATTCCTATAATAACAATGACTATTTCCTAATCATTTCGATATCTGAAGAAGTTAAAATCCTGGAATTAGTGAATGAACAAATGGTTGGATTATGTAATTTAGCAATACAAGTGTTCCATATTTGATTCAACACTGCCTTAAACAGATCTCTGGGAAAGGAAGGAGAGAAAATATTTAGAAATAGAGAAAAGTGAAACCTAGAGTTCTCTAGTTCCTTCCATTAAGCCTCACACAGTTGTCTGTGAAAAGCCTACATCTCCTAACTGAGCATTCATATTTCAGCTCTTGTCATTATGTTTGTCTTTAGAATCTCTGAAAAGTGCAACCGGAGTGCCTCCTTCCAGAAGGTTCCTTTTTTTTTTTTCTCATGCTGAATGTAGGACTTTTATATTTAGAAGAACAAACTCTCTCCTAATTATATACAACCTACTCTTCTAAATTCTGCATTCCACTTAGCAGTTTAGTGCTGTGCAGTTTTCTTGGTACCAATTTTGGTGTCAGAAATTTGACATTTAGATTGCTTTTGAAAACCAATGCCAAAGTGGAATTCCCACTGAATGAACCTTGCCTTTGCTTTCCTGACTTCTTTGTAATTGCTTTTTCATTTGTGAACAATGATCTATCTGCAGTGTCATGATGATAGTTCAAATACTCTTCTGGATGTATAAATTCAAGGGAAATGTTTATAATCCTCTGTAGGATAATTTTGCTAGCTGTTTTCCTCCAAACAAGAAGGACTAGAGTATAATTTGAAAAGTACATTAAACATCTGTAAATGACTCAAATATTTTTAAGATACTGTACTGTATAGCAATAGAGTAGTAGGGATATCAATATACTAAGAAATTTTGATGTTAGCTAGTTGCCATACTTTTGAATTTTAAATTATATTTTTTCTCCTGTGTAATTGCATCACGTTCATTTTTGTCATGTGTTAATGTGAGAGTCCAACGTGTCCCTCATTCTCTCTGTTTCTGCAGCCCTCTCTGTATTATGTATTACTTATAGATTGTATCATATACTTACCATGCAGTAGTATGTTCACAATTATGTGTAATTATTCATAATAAAACATGACTTTACAATTGAAGGCTGATTTAAAAACAAGTAAATGAAATCCATCTTGTTTATCTTTTTTTCTGTTTACTAATAAAAATGTTGAATTGAACTATTTTAAATGTGGTATGTCATATCTCTGGTAATATTCTCTAACATATAATAGTATAAAAATCATTGTACTGTGCAAAATCCTCCAGGAAATTGTCAAGTGTTAGAAATGTTAGAAGATAGTTTGAAAAAGGCCAAACTCATTAAATGAGTTCTATATGAATATTTTTACCTGTAAAATAAGAGTGAAATCACAGTGTTGGTAGTATATCTGTGAAGTACTTTTCCCTTTCATTGTAAAATGAAAGCAGTTGGTTGCATTCCTAAATGTTAGCCAATCTCTAAAGACTCTCTTATAGCTTTTGATTAATTGACATTATCTTTCACTACAAGTAACAGTTAAAATAAGAATTGTCCTTGACATTTGAGCATTAGATATGAGAAATATTGTTCCATCAGTATATTTTGTGGCATATGCATGTGAAATTTATGTTATTTAAGATATTTCAATCTCATTTTCCATGAACCTTCACATTCTCTAACCTAAAACTTTCTGTTGTTCAAAAGCTAGAAAGCAACTGTGTAGACAGCCAGAGTTGGCTTAATTTTTATTTAATCAGGCAGCGTTTTATGTTTTACTTTCAGTTCCATTAAAATATTTCAGAATTTTTCTTCAATAAAACACATGATTACCTGAGTATTACTTTAATAATTCTATTTCTATGCATATCATTTTCATATTATCTCCAAATATCTGTCTTCTTTTTGTGCCTTTGTATTGAGAGAAAAACCTTGTAATAAATTACTTATTTGATTTTTTTACAAAATTTTATAGGAATTATTCATATTATGATAACTGGTAATTACTCTTAAATGTTCAATTGAAGTACATAAATTAGCCTCCTAATTTTTAATGTAAAAAATTTAAAATAGATATGTAACCATATGAAAGACAGATTATGCTACTCCTGTATAGTATACTTACCAATCCTCTAACAATAATTTCACTTTGAAATAGAGAAAGAAAGAAAAAGTAGAGAATGTGCTTTCCACTATATGTCAAAATGTAATTATCTTATGATGCTTCTTATAACATAGATCACCTTTCATAATTCTTCTAAAGAACATTAAGAAAACTAAAACAGCAGAAGTACAAAAAAAGTTTCACAAGACTATGTATTCGTTATTGAATTTGGTTTATATTATCTAAAGGTGAATTTTAACATATTAATAATATTTGTATTTTCTGCTGTTCTCTTTTGCTTTTAGATAATTCTTCTGATGCTCATTCCTCTTGTGCAAAATTTTATCCAATATAAACTGCTGATACCTATTCTCAATATAAACTAAAAACTAGACAAAAGAAAGATGAATATCTATCCAATCAAGTTATTAATACTATATGGAATGGTATATCAAAGCCATCCTGCTGAATGGCTATGTCTAGAGAAGAATACCTGACTCATAACAATATAAGTGTTGAGCCTCATTTGGATGTTCGATAAAGCTATAGACATTGTTCAAATAGAGGCTAAGTAGATATTTTAATCTACTTAAAAACTATGCAGATGGAAAATATCTGAAAAGTTAAAATAGTGGAACTATTTTATTACTGTGCATCTTACTTCTAGCTAATAAATAGAATAAAGCTAGATCTCACAAAGTAGGACATCCTAGATGCTTGAAGGCAACAACCAGTTATCTCTGCAGCTGTTTGTACACTATGTAATATGATTATACTTCCAAATATGTATTCTCACTCATAAATTTTATGGAAAGGAAATCTTCACAATGGTTATTTACGATAATAAATTTAGATGATAAAGCATGTCACCATTTTTCCACTTATGTGGAAAAAGTTAAAAAAAAACAGAGACATGAAGGTAATATGTTAGATTCAAAATGGAGCAGAAGTGACTTGTGGTGACAGAACATCACTTTGGCAAATGAGCTCTAGTCTCTTTGTCTTAATGGACGAGATGCATGGTATGATACAGCAATGCATATGTGCATTAGAAATAGTGTCAGAGTGCTGAGATTTGGAAAAAGGCAGCACAACAGTCAGGCCAATGAAGAGCAGAGAAAGTGTGAGAATGACAATTTGACCTACAGCTTCCAGTATTTGATAAGTTGGATATTACAAATACATAGTTGGTAAGTTGGATATCACAAAGTACAAAGGGACACAGAACAGTTGGAGGAAGAATAGGGGCTAATGGCTTTATTAATGTAGGAGAGTTGGTAGATTTTATTTATTGTCCACATTGACAATTTGAACCATGAAGTTTGTATGTATTGAGGAAGATGTATTGAAACCACAACTTAGTTAACAAATATATTTATTAATAACTATAAACTGTTTTACTAGGTCAACAGAGCAGCCGGTGACACTTGGCAGGAAGCCAGCAGGCCTGACTTGCCTTAGCTGGTGATCTGATCTTACCTGGGGATAAGGCCCAGGAAAAAAGATGGCCCTTTTCTCAAGAATAAAATACACCAAGACCTTTAATGTTTCAATATGTAGACCTTAGCTGACTCTCAATTAGCTAATCTAAATTAACCCAAAGAACTATTCTCAATCTGTCATGTGTCTTGCTATACCTTCAGGGTTCACAAAGCTCACATCCAAATGTCTTACTGCTTCTGAGTCCTGGTCGGAAGAGAGCTTCCTCTGTCTCTTCCCAGGGTTCCTTATTTAGTCTGAGGAAGTTCCATTTTCCTATTCTCTTTGCCCAGCTAAATTACCATCAGCAACTTTTATTTTCCAATTAGAGAGTGCCTCAGAAAGGGTGGTACAAGACCTTCCTCTAACTTTATATCATATATTAAAAGAACCAGCAATGTAATCATCACTAAAAGGTCCATAGAGGTGATGTGGGGATTCAAGCTATTGCTGATAATATCACATTCTTTGTCTGAAAGACAAAATGAAGGCTGGAAATGAAATGGAAACTGCCTCCTCGCTGGCTAGATTATATACTGAGAGATGATTCTATGGAAGAAGATGAGAGGAAAAGGCATCTTGCCCAGAAGTGGATTCTGGTCATTCCAAATCAACTTTTTAGGCAATATCTGCTTGGTGTTTCAGGAGAGAGCACTCTTGCCTGATACAATGAACTTCGTCACTGGCCAGTGGCTGTGGAGGTTATAAACCTTAGCAATGAGCTTAGTGCTTTTAACTTACTAAAGGGAAATGTTGCCAAACTGTTTCCTAAATATAGCCATAGATAAATTGCTCTTAGCCTTGATCAGGCAAGGTTTTCTGCAGTGGATATATATTAATGCAGAGACCTATTTCTGCCTAAGGGTTTGAAATGAAGTGAATTTTGAGTGATCGTTTCTATTGGTCATATTTACCACCTCACCAAGGCTTATATAATACCATACAATAGGATGTGTAAAGAATGTATGACCAAAATATTTGGAATGAGTACCATGAGATGTCCAGAAAAGATTCTTGGATGTTTCAGTCATTAACTAACAGAACCTGAGTCTGCCAACACTGGGACTTAATGCTAATGAGTTTGCCTGTCATGGGTGAAGGAGAGGCTCATGAGGTCATGGCCTTTCCTGTGTAATTATTGGCTATTGAGGGATTTGAGAGAAAAGGGCATTAGTGTAGCCATTAAATAACTGCCCACATTTCAATGGCTAGGTCTACTCCATGCTCATGGTCATAGCCTTTTCTACATCTAGTGGGCCAAAAATAAAATGTGAAAGTGAAAGGGGATATTATCGAGAGGAGAATTTTTGGAGCATTTTGAGAGAGAATGTGATCAGATTGTATTACATGCATATACAGATCATCAAAGAATAAATTTAATTTATTTAATTAATTTATTAATTTAATTTAATATATTTTAAATGAAAAAAATTAACTCAAGCAAAAAATTCATAAAATATGGAATACAAAGGAAAGTTTAAAAATATAAACATCTTAAAATGAAATAAATTCTAGTGCCTTATATGCACATGTAATATTTATAAAATGTATAAAGTATACAATGGTAATACTTTTTTTCTACTTGAAGCTAACCTGACTGTTTATAATATGAAACAGAGATCCTGAAGAACTATGTTTATATGTTGTTTCATAAAAGTCTCCTTCACTGAGATTCATCAGAAAGCAAAATAAAATCATTCATACAAGTCATGAAGTTAAATCAAAACCTTAAGAAACATAACTTTTTAAATACACCAGATTTTGTGTTTGTTTGTGGTTTGTTTCTTTACTTGGTTGTCTTTGAATGCCATATTCTGCAGATCTCTTGAGGTTTTTGAAGAGGCCCTATCTATCTCTTATATTAGGGTAAGCAGATGTTGCTTGTCTCTTGCCGGTTTATTTCTGATTAGCTTAAGAAGTAACTATAATAGACTGTCATAGTACCTAACAGAATGACTAGCTTGCATAACCATTAGTTTGCATTTCTTAATTATCCTAAACAGTTCATGACAGTTAGTAGTAAAAGGCCGAAACATCACATTTCATTTTTTTTCTTTACCTCCTAACCCTTCCATCCAATTTCTCTGGGGTGGGGTGTCCTTATATAACATTCCCTCATCTCAGTTGAGAGGTCGTATGAGGGCCAAGAGCCTCTTCATTCATTGGGGATCTACGAAGCAGTACCATCAGTGAAAAGTGTCTCGTTGCCTGGGAGAGAGAACTACTAAACAAACAAATCAATAAGCATACAATAGATAAAAAAGACTAAAAAATAGAAAAAATATAACTAATATATAAAAAATAGATAAAGAATAAAAATTAAAAATAAGAAGTCTATGTCCAAGTTCCCTTTGGTGTGTTAGTTGTAGTATCGATACCTTTTACTATACAGCTAAAATCCTACTATAAGTGAATAGATGCCATATGTGTCCTTCTGAGTCTGGGTTAGTTCACTCAGGATGAGCTTTTCTAGTTCCATCCATTTGGCTGCAAATTGCATAATTTCATTGTTTATGATAGCTGAATAATATTCCATTGTGTAGATGTACCACAGTTTTTTAACCCATTCTTCGGTTGAGGGACATCTGGGTTGTTTCCAGTTTCTAGCTATTACAAATAAGGCTACTATAAACATAGATGAGGAAACTTCCTTATGATTCCATGAAGAGGCATTTGGGAGTATACCCAGAAGTGGTATGGCTGGGTCCTGAGGCAGAGCTATTCCAAGTTTTCTAAGATATCGTCAGACTGACCTCCATAGTGGTTGCACAAGCCTGCACTCCCACCAGCAATGGAGTAGGGTACCCCTTTCTCCACACCCTCGCCAGCATGTGCTGTCATTTGAGTTTTTGATCCTAGCCATTCTGACAGGTGTGAGATGGAATCTCAGAGTCGTCTTGAGTTGCATTTCTCTGATGATTAAGGATGTTGAGCATTTCTCCAAGTGTCTCTCAGCCATTAGGGATTCCTCCTTTGTGAATTCTCTATTTAGCTCTGTCCCCCATTTTTTGATTGGATTATTTGGTTTCTTGGCATTTAATTTCTTGAGTTCTTTGTAGATTTTGGATATTAGCCCTCTGCCAGATGTGGGGTTGGTGAAGATTTTCTCCCAGTCTGTAGGCTGCCGTTTTGTTCGAATGACAGTGTCCTTTGCCTTACAGAAGCTTTTCAGTTTCATGAGGTCCCATTTATTGATTGTTGATCTCAAGTCCTGAGCTGTTGGTGTTCTGTTCAGGAAGTTGTCGCCTGTGCCAATTAGTTCAAGGGTTTCTCCCACTTCATCTTCTAGTAGATTTAGTGTGACCGGCCTTATGTTAAGGTCTTTGATCCACTTGGACTTAAGTTTTGTACAAGGTGATAAGTATGGGTCTAGCTTCATTCTTGCTATAATATCCAGCATTCAGAATTTGCACTCCTTGCTTGTTTGTGAGTAGGCTACTCTGTAGGGCAATTTGACAGCTTCATATAAAGTTAAACACTTTCACAATATTATCTAGTAATTATTGTCAACATGTAGGCCCAATAAAACAAAAATATATTAATATAAAAACTTATATGTGATTGTAACAAATTTATTGACAATTGCCTAGAATTGAAAGCAATTAGTGTGTTTTTTTAAAAGTTAAATTGGCAAGTAAATGGATGTATGCAAAGAATGGAGAAATGAACTATTCAAGGCATAAAAGGGACAGAAAAATAACAATATTTATTGATAAGTGAAAGTAATCTAAAAGGGACTAGATACTCTGAAATTCCAATATCTTCACATTTTTGAAAAAACTATTGAGATAGTAACCACAGCAATGAAATCAACAACTATGACATAAAGAAATTGTTTAGATCTTAGGAAAATGGAAAGAGATGAATAGCTGTAAAATAAGTTAATTATGACAGTGAAACTATTGTGCAAAATACACTGATTATGGAAATTTACCATTATGAATTCATTCAAAATAATCATGCACATATAGAGAGCATTTACAATTCTGGAAGACACAATGGGTCAATGTAGCCATCAGTTAGAAAAAAAAAGTTCTACTAGCTAGTGTAGTAAAATTTTTAATGGGAAGTATATGCATGTATGGATAAGGTGAATATGGAAAAACCTCTCTATTTTGTGCTCTGAGGTGGTACTGCTATAAATAAAAGTTTACTTAGAAATAAATATTTTAGAGCAGTCAAGATGGCTTAGAGGGTAAAAGAACTTTTCATCCAAAGCTGAACACAAAGTCTCATCTCTGTGAACTCAGAATGAAAGAAGAGAATAAACTCTAAGTAGTTTCCTCTGACCTCTACTTGATTGTTATAAACAAAGAAACAAACAGGAGTGTGTGTGCATCACACACCAATAAATAAATTTAATCAATCATAGTTACATTGTGGAAAATACTTGAATTCTGCCATAGGTTCAGGCTGACAGAGAAATACAACTTTATAATTTATATACCTTTATCCCAAAGGATGTGATAGAGATGATATGGTTAGAAATTATGCTAAAAATACTAATCTTTTCCAGTTTCTCCTATCAGATCACTCGAATCCTGGAATTCCCCTGTTGTTTTTTTTTTATGAAATATTCCAGTCATTTTATTTTACCAATGAAGGATTCGGAGCCAGATACTGGGGTTGAAAACCTGCTAATACAGAGATGCAGAGAAAGCACCCAGCTGATCTTCCTATACTATCAATGTCACAGGAGGACAAAAAAAAAAAAAAAAAAAAAAAAGGTGTATATACTTCAATTCAGGATCTGCTTCCTAAGAACTACAGGTAAACACATTTTACTTTTCACCTTATTCTAGAAAGTAGATATAAATCATTGGTTTCTAATAAATTTCTGATTTGTCCCTAGCCTCATCTGTTACGATTTCTGAGTTTCCGTGAAGCTATTATATATTCTGAGTCTTTAAGATGCACCTGTTGGGTCCAAAGACAAAATATGGAACTTTCAACAAACTCCAGTTTCTTAAGTGAAGATATGTATATATCTTCACTGTTGCCTTCCTTCCAGAGGTCTGATGATTACATACTCCAATATATTAAAATTTTTCTTTATTTTTTCTACTTAGTTGCTTTTTCATTGAGTCCAGTGTGCACTATCATTTTATACTACTTCCATGTTTAGTTTAACTTTTCTGACACTGTCCTGTTTCAATAAATATTATGTTCTTTTGTATTTTCCAAATTGAACTTTCACAAAAATTTTTATAATTCATTTCCACATTTTGTAGGAATAATTTTAGGCAAAATTTCCACTGGGTTATTTTCTTTTCCTTCTTTTCTTCATGTAGTTATTTTGTATGTTTTCATGATATTAAATATCCTTTGTTTTAATCATTTCCTCAAAAAATAATATGTAGAATCTATTTCCGGTTTCAAACATGCACATACAAATATTTATTTGAATATTTCAAGTGGGATTATGCTTAATATTTTCTGGCAGAGAACACATTCTTTGTTTACATAATTCTTTGTTTCTTTCTTTTTCCTTCATTCCTTCTTTTAGAACTTATTTATTTTTACTTCACAGGCATTTTTTTTTCTTGTATGTATGTCTGTGTGAGAGTAATGAATCACAAACCCCCATATCAAGTCTGGATGAAGCAATCAGGTAGGCCGCATAGAGTCCCAACTCTCACTGTTAGGATTATCACAAGAACATCATAAAAAGCTATATCATATATGCAGAAGACCTAGTTCAGATCCATACTGGCTCTATGATTGTTGCTTTAGTCTCTGTGAGCCCCTATAAGACTTGTTTAATTGATTCTGTGGGTTGTGCTCCCATGGTATTCTCAACCCCTCTGGTTCCTACAATCCTTCCTCTCCCTTTCTTGCATGGTTCCTTAAGCTTTATGGGAGTGGCCAAACAGTGACTGGCCCACCTTGAGGCCCACTCCATAAGGAAGAGCATATGCCTGACACTGCCTTCATGGCCAGGAAACAGAGCCTGGATATCCAAGACACTTAGAATAGAGTCAAACACAACTGGCCAAAAAACGTCAATGAAATTTTACCTAATGATATTCTCGTACACTCATAAATCTGAGCCCAGATCAATTGTCATCATAGAGGCTGCATCCAGCAACTGATGGAGATAGATGCAGAGACCAAAAGTATGTTAAACTATATGAATGCCAGCCAAACTTATTTGAATGGTTTAACTCCTCACAGAATTAAGCCTTAGCTTTCTAGTATTACTGTCACCAGGTCTTCCCCATACACTGTACATTTACACAATGTAATGTGTAATGACCTTTAGGTTTTCAAATGATATTTTATTGAAAATAAATTGTTTTCATATAATATATTCTGATTATTATCCTTCCTCAACTCCTCCCAAATCCACACACCATCTTTTCACCACCCAATTCTTTTCCTTTCATTAGAAAGCAAGAAGGCACACACACACACACACACACACACACACACATTGAAAACAATTAAACAGATGAACAGAAAAACAAAGCTCCAAAATAGAACAAGAAACACATATAGATGCGCACACACACATTGGAAACACAGAAATTTCATTAAATATTAAGTCTGAAATCATAATATATAAGCAAAAGGCCTATAAGATAAGGAAAAAGAAAAAACAATGTCCAGACAAAACATTGTGAGACAAAAAAAAGCCTTTTATAAGTAGCACTTAGTTCTTGTTTTGGCAACTGCTGGGCATGGGTCCTGGCTTTCAGAGTGGTGTGTATTCCCAGTGAGACTTCACTGGAAAAAACTAAGTTTTCATTTGCAAGTAGTTATCAATTGTTGGTACCTTCTGGGGCAGGGATGTGTGCTTTTTTTTTTACTTCCACCCTCAGCATTGGGACCCTAGCAGGCACAAAACTGTGCAGGCCCTGTACATACTGTTAGTCTCTGTGAGTTCATATGTGCATGTGTCCTGCTTTTCTTAGAAGGCCATATTTCCTTCACAGTTTCTAACTTTTCTGGTACTTACAGTATTTTGACCTCATCTTTTCCCTGAGCAGTGAGCGAAATGAATTGGTAGAGACACCCTATTTAGGATTGAATGTTACAAGGTCTCTTACTCTATATACTGTCCATCTGTGGGTCTCTGTAATTATTCCCATCTATGACTGTCAGAAGCTTCTCCAATGATGGCTGAGAATGATATCGATCTATGAGTACAGCAGAATGTTATTAGGAATCATTTGACTGCTAGGCACCTTTATCAGATCAGTAATATTTTGTCTTCCTCTAGGTACTTTGGCCTATCTAGTCTCAGGTTCTGGAGCATCCAAGCCACATGTGGGTTGCGATCCATCTTATGGACTGGGACTTAAATCCAACCAGATATGGTATGTTAGTTCCACAAACACTGTGTCAATATTGCACTAGTCCATCTTGCATTCTGTTCACCAGCATAGATTAAAGCATTTCTATCTGGATTGGTAGTTGCCTTTATTCTTTGGTATCAGGCAAAGTACCTTCCTGTGTCATGAATTAGTCAGGAATGGGGAAGGCTCTAGGTAGGCACCAACTTGACTTCTCCATGTTCAGTGAACTAAGTGTGTCTTCAGCAATAGGGCCTTACTATCAGTTTGGTGAAAGAAACAAATAACCTTGGTTGTTTGGGGGAAGGTCATATGTGGCCAACAACTCAATTAGATATAATACATTCCTGGAAATGGAGTCTTCATTAGAAATTAAAGATGGCCATCTCTCCATTATTTGTCAATAACATTTAAATACTTGCAAATATGTATATATTTTATAGAGCTTCACCTGCATTTCATTTCCATGCAACATGTCAAATAGATCTTAGTTTTAGCTGTCCCTACTCACGTTCCATCCGTCACCTACTGCTTCTGCCTTCTCCCTATGTGATCATGCCATGCCAGCATATCTCTTATATTTTTGGTTGTGAGCCTAACCTTTAATGGCTGAGCCATCTCTCTAGCCCTCTAGCATGTCTCAATACAGCAAAAACTATTATATTTCACATTCCCAGGTTGATCCAATTCTTCTTATCCCTAATCCCTTACTCCTTACCCAACCTATGTTATTTTATGGATTATAATCTATTTATTAAAGTTTTAACAGCTAATCAATATGTAACTGAATACAAACTATATTTGTCTTTTAGAGTCTGGGCTACTTCACTCAGGATGACTTTTTCTAGTTCCATCCATTTACACACAAATTTCATGGTTTCAGTTTCTTTTTCTTTTTTCTTTTTTCTTTTAACTGATGAGTAAAATTACTCTGTATCCATGTACCATATTTTCTTTATCTGTTGAGAAACAACTATTTTGTTTCTAATTTCTGGCTATTACAAGTAGAACAGTAATAACCATGGTTGAGCAAGTTTCTCTATAGTAGGATGGAGTGATCTTTGGGTATTTTCACAAGAGAAGTAGAGGTGGATATTGAGGTAGATTGATTCTCTTCTTCCTGAGGAACTGTCATACTGATTTCCATGGTGGTTGTACAAGTTTTCACTCTCACCAGCAACTGATGAATGTTCCTCCCATTCCACATCATCACCAGCACAATCTGTAATTTGCAATATTGACTTTGACCATTCTGATTGAGATGAAGTCTTCATGTAGATGTGATTTGCATTTCCATAATGACTAAAGATATTGAACATTTCTTTAAGTGCTACTCAGCCATTTGTGATTTTTGTTTATTTGTTTGGTTTATGTTTTTGAAAATAATTTGTATATATCTATACCAATTTTTAAATTGGGTCATTTTTTTTCTTGATGTCCAATTTATTTATTTTTGATCTTTTCTATAGTTTATATATTAGCTCTCTATCTCATATGTAGTTGGTAAAAATATTTTCACATTTTGTATCCTGTTGATCTGTCCAAATGATGATGCCCTTTGCTATGCAACAGCTTTGCAGTTTCATAGAATCAATTTATTAATTGTTCTTAGTGTCTGTGCTGTATTCTGTTCAGAATGTTCTTTACTGTGCTAATGAGTTCAAGACTATTTCCCACTTTTTCTTCTATAATATTTAGTGTATCTGGCCTTATGTTGAAATATTTCTTCCTTTTAGAGTTGCTTTTTGTGCAGGGTGACAACTATGGATCTATTTGTATTCAACTACATGTACTCCATCAGGTCTTCCCATGAACATTTGGTTGAAGATGCTGTTCTCTTTTTACATTGTATGTTTCTTCTGGCTTCATTATAAAAATTAAATGTCCTTAGCTATTTCTGTCTGGGTCTTCAATTTGATTCCATTTATTAACATATCCCTTTTTATGCTAATACCATGCAGTTTTTATAACTTTGGATCTGTAATATAATTTTAGGTTGGAGATGGTGATGTAGTCAGGAGTTTGTTAATTTTTCCTGATTAATTTGGCTATGTTGGGTATTTGTGTTCCCATATGAAGCTGAAAAATATTCTTTCAAGAACTGTCCAGAATTTTGTTGGAGACTGGAATGAATCTGTAAAAATGGCTTTTTCAGAATGGCAATTTTTGTTCTATTATTCTGGGAGATCTTCCTATTGTTTGAAATCTTCTTTAATTTCTTTCTTCAAAGATTTAAAATTATATAATGCAAGTCTTCCACTTGTTTGGTTGGAGTTCCCCAGGATATTTTCTATTTTTTTTTTTAGAGGAAAACAAACAGAAGATTTTATTCTTTTCAAACTATTCTGCCCATCTGAATTGGCAAATGATGTGCCTTTAGTGTCTTCAGTAGGCACCTACAGAGACATGTTACAATGACATAAATTTCAGGCTGAGAGAATTTTAAAACCTATAAAAGCACTTAGTTGAAAACAGGCAGGGTAGCCGTTAGGATTCAGCATAGGTACAAACTGATCAAATGGGTCCTATTGATTGATGGTAGTTTGCTCCTTGGAATATCAAATTGCTCTACTTTACCTGTTACCATTTTTCTTATCTTTTTTCCTTTGGCTTCCTGCCTTCCTGATTCTGAACTTCTGCTATGACCTCAGACATACTATGACCTAGTGATACACTAGAGATAACTTCAGTGGAAATCAGGCTGGTAACATAGTATTACAATCGGTCCATTATTACTACTCTGTAACTCTTTCTACCATTACCTTAAAAAAAAAAAAACCACCAACAACAACATTTGCTGTCTTGAAATTCAATCCTGAAGCAAACATTTTGTCACAGCTAAAAAAATTCTTATGTCTCACCAAAAGTGATTAAACCGTGTTCATATTAAAAAAAAAAAAAGTAGACACTTTCTGGATTTAAAATATTTAAATTAGCCTACATTGTCTTTGAGCCAAATAGTGGTTAGCTACAATATGGTAGAACCCTTAATTTTTTATTTTATAGTAAATGTGTACTTTCCCTCACAAGCCATGAAGGCTACCAATGGTCTATTGTAAAAAAAAAAAATATGGCTAATAAGTTATTTAACAGTATTTAGATTATTGTTAATTTGTTTGGCAGCTGTTAGTCTTTAAGCAGACATTAAAAATGAGCACACAGACACCATGTGTATTTTTACAAGCCTTGGTCTAGATTGAGCAATCTTGGCCTATCTATGCTAGCTCATAATTCTATTACCCAAATATGACCCCAAATATACATACGTCCCCTTGGACTGCCATTCTCCACACTATGCCGATGTTCCTGGCCATGGGGAATGAGGTTCTTTTTTCTAACCCATGGTGTGTGCCTCCTTCTTCCTGCTGCTCCTGGCTGGAATCAATTAATCCTCCATCTAAAGCGCAGGCTTCCTGCTCTAATCCCAGGAAGTTCCACCTTTCTCTGTCTTTTCCCATTATCAAGCCTTGGCATTTTATTTAACCAATCAGAGTCAATGTAAGTAACAGACAGCAAGCAGGACCAATTAATTAACATTTAGAATGCTTAACACTACCCTAACAATTCCCTCCTTTCATCTAAAAAAAAAAAGGCTAAATTTTTAACTCATATAGTAAAAACAATAAGAACAAATATGAAACAATGAAGAAAACCATATATAAAAGTTATACACATAATATTGAGCCTATTTGTATCAGGCAATCTTGAAGAAAAAAATCATCTATCTTTCTTGCTGTGTCTAAAGTTCGGAACCTAAATAATTTCTATCATATCCTATGTTTATAAACCTAGATTTTATTTAGACTTGAAAATATCCTTTTAAATTCTAAACAATTCAAATTCATTTGAAATTTTATAACTATTATGTCTTCAACCCCATCAAAGACATAAGAAGGGATAAGCTTATTATTTGAATAAGTAGGAAGCATAGGAGAGCAGCTTCCAAAAAGAAATATGACAGTTTGTTGCCTAGACAGTCCCAAATATCTCTTGATATTGATGGAGCATCATCTTCAGCCTTCTGGCCAAGCATTTTTCACAGACCAAATTGTGCAGCAGGAAATAATAAGGATTTTCCCATTCTGTCTCTGCAGAATCAGGACATCAACTTACCTACATTTAAGCTCTGGTCCATCTTTGACTGAATATAGTCTGTTGAGAGAGCAGGGGCATTTTTGCCCAATATTTCTTTTTTTGATGCTCATTGTCTTCTTCCAAGTCAAATGGGAGCTGTGAGGAGCTGACTGTCTTAAGTCAAACAATTCTTAAAATAATAAAAATCTTTAAATGGCGTTTTCTGTATGCCTCTGAGGGTTTTCAAGACATCTGTTTTATTTATAAATCTATCTATCATCTATCTTATATCTTTGAACAAACTGAATATTTTAACTATTTACTATGTGTTTAACCTATTAAGCCTATTTTGTGATAAATTAAGACTAGTATTTGACATGACCAGAAGCTTGACTGGCCAGTCAACTTGCATTATCCAGACTCCTAAATATATTGCTATAGCAACCCATGAAAGGATCAATTAAGGAATATTTTCTGTTCTTTGAACAGCAGAAAGACATTTTCAAGTCTCCATTCATGCCCTATAAAAACATGAGATATAATAGTATTACATATATATGCTATATATAATCTATTTTAAATGATAATACAGCATAAGACTGTGTTGTTCTGGCTTTTTGTAGATGAGGTTTGCCTCAAACTCAAAAGGAACCAATCTGTCTCTCTCTTTGTCTCCCATGTTTTGGGATCAAAGGTATACATTTATATATTTTTTCTTTCCTTTTCTGCTTTCTTTGGAGATTTAATTTTTATTTGGATATATCTATCCTTATTAAGACAGGGTTGATCTTTGTAGCTTGGGCTATCTTGATTTGCTCTGTAGAGCTCTGTAGATTTAGATTGGCCTCAAATACACACAGAACCTGTTTTTTCTTTTGTATCCCAAGTTTTGAGATCAAGGCATGAATTTAAATAATTAAATTTACCTTATTAAACAATAACATTAATTAAAACATTTTGTATTAGTTTGAGTTCCAGTTCTCCCATGGAAACTCCATTCTTAAGGAGATTGGCATAGAATAACATGATATGCTATTTTATGTTAGCTTTTCTTAAATGTTGGCTGTGGGAGGCATGCTGTTTGCATGTTCTTCCCTAGCCTGACTCTGGGTTCTTACATTTATTAACAGAATATATCTCTTTCTCTCTCCTTTTTTTTTTTTTTTTTGAGACAGGATTTATCTTTGTATCCTTGTCCTAGACTCACTTTTCACCAGGCTAGCCATGAACTCACAGAGATTAGCCTGCTTCTGCCTCCAAAGTTCTGGGATGAAAGGCGTGCACCTTCATGCCCAGAGATTATATATCTCCTTCAGGGCAAAATGTCTCTTGAAACCAGTTCTCCAGTGAGAGCCACACCTAAGAAGAATGTCTTGTAACTCCTTTCTTTTTACACAAATTTAAGATTATGTGTATTTATTCTTTAGATCAGTAAGGACATTATTAAACTTAACATCAAGGAAAAATGGGTCATTTTTAAATTCTGGATTGTCTTTATTAAGCAGCCTTATCCTATCAGCAGGGTTCCCACCCTGCCTTCATTGTTTAAACCAGGCTGGTCTAGAATCCAGAGATCTGCCTGTTTCTTCCTCTAGTGTGATGGGATTAAGGGATTAAGGGTGTGTGCCAGTACCACCCTGCTCAAATATTTCACTTAAATCCCAGATTTAAGTAACTCTGTAACACAAAGAGCAACTTCAAACTGTAGTGACAATTCGAAATCTGCCCAAAATCTTTAAAAATCTCTTACGTTTTAGTAATGCCAAGCAAGAAGAATATCCTTTCTACCTCCCGATACAGGAAAATCAAAGACAACTAAACAAAAATCCAGCAAAGAAACAACATTCCAAAAGCCTTGGCATGTCTAACCATGCCATCCCATGCTGCAATTAAGGCTCAGTTTGTTATTCCTTGAAATCTAGTTTTGGCTGCATTTCACTGGCGGTCCAATACCAGAAACTCCTGATAGGCACCTAGTACCCAGGGAGCTCTTAGTTCCAGCTGCCATTAGTTTTGTATTATTTATCGAGAAGAGACTCCCTCCTTCTTTCATTATTATTGTTGGCAATTTAGCATTCCATCTGTAAATTCTTTCGTTTAAGTGTATCCTAGTCTGAACTTTCTCAAAAATGATACACAGAACCACAATTGTCAGGGTAAAAATCATTTGCACTCTGAGAGAAACAAACTCAATTGGAATCCAAACGTATTGAGGCATTATGAATTCCTCCATTTTTAATCTAGGCTATTAATTTTGCTCTCAAATTCTGTTTAGAAGGCTGCCAGTTTTTTAGTATGTAAGGAGATGTCGTGTCCCTCTCAACCGGCAAGAACGACGCAACTCGCAAAAGCTCTTCTCAAGCAGTTTATTCAGGTCCCTTGAAAACAGTCTTCCGAATGCCCGGGCAGACCCAACCCACAGGCTAAATACTAAATGAATAGCCAATCAAGTAAAGCCACGTAGTGCTATCTTAGAGGCCCACGTATGCGGAAGCAAGCCAGATCAGCGGTCTTAGCCAAATATGGACTCGTTTACCACCGAGAGCGCTCACCGTCGGGCTGGTGGAAGGCGGAGACCAGCACCATCTTTAAGGCGCGGCACGTCGCAGCTCTCTACAGTTCCTCCTTTTTTATTTTTTTCTAAAGTTGGTAGAAGTCCCTGGAAAGGTTTCGTAATCCCCTTATCTGGGGATCTCACGGTGGGCCTGAGCCTGTAGGAGGGCGGTGCTCAAACTCTTACCCGTCTCTGGGTCAGCCTCCCCACTCGGGACTGCCCTGTCTTAGGTGGCCGAGACTTACCCGTCAACTCCGTCACTGACTTACCAGACCCTAATATCCGTGGAACGAATTCCTCAGTGGGCAGGGACTATGCTCAGTGAAGATTTACTTCACGGCAGCAAGCCATGCCTGAGGGGACTGGCCCGCCTCAATGGCGACAAGGGCTTGTATAATCATGGCTGCATTACGCTTTTGTGTGGCTCTCATTTTGTAGATGCACCATAGGCAAACCAGAGAGGCTAGCATCATTAGTATCGCCAAAGAGCCTACACCCGCCCACTCCTTAAGATGATCCATAGCCGTCTGTATCCAAGAAGTCAAGCCAGTAGCCAGGCTCAGATCCACCCGAGTGGAGTTGATGTGGATGATTGTCGCTCTCAGCTCTCTCATCAAATTTTCAAATTCAGCCGACCAATCCTGTAAGAGGAACTTTGACAATTGTCTGGACAAGTTAGCAGCTTTTGTATAATTTTGATATTGTACGGAAGTAACACACAAACCTTGCATTTTCCACTCACACCCCAATTGTGCTAGTTGCCAAAGAGAATCAATCTGTTCTTGTATTAAATCTATGCGTTGATTAACTCTCATAAGACCTCCTTTGAGATGAGAATTCATAGAGGTCTGAGTATCCAATGCCTGTGCCACAGTGGCTGAGATGTTATTCAGGGCATTGGCAGTCTGTATAGAACTAGACAAGGCAATAGCTGAGGCAGTAGCTCCCACAGCAGCAACAGTGATAGCAGTAACAATAGCTGCAGTGATGCCAAAATCTCTTTTAAATCTGAATAGCATCATGGTATTAGGAGCCTCTACAGGAACTGGTACATATCGAGGCATTCTAGTCACCACAGCCACAGGAAAGGCTGTGGCATTCCAGCATAGGGCATAAAAACATGTACCTGGAGTGCATACTAACTTTTCTTCACCTAAGGATGCACTCCCATTACTTACAATCCACAGAAAAGGAGGCCAGAGACATACTGGCGAAGCTAAAAAAGTCTTGTTGCGGTAAGAATGAAACAAAGAATTCCAAGTACCAGAGCCACTACCGCTAGAAAAATCCAAGGTGGTAGTGGGCCCTAGGGAAAAACTACCTCTTTGATAAATTCCTCCCCCAAGCATAAGTATAGGTCCCAAATCCATACAGCTACCATTTGCTCCACACAAAAGCCATAAATCAAAAGGATTGGTGGCAGTCTGCTGAGGATCCCTAGTAGATATATGAAGCATCTGATCTTTGATATGTATGTAAAGGACATTGTAATGACCCCACACCCAGTAGCCAACCAGGCTGGTGCCATACCCGTCCGGTATCTTTTTCTCAGAGATGGGAAACTAGGATACCAACCCATATGCAATCAAACATGCCCTTCTTGAAGTCGCTAGAAGCTGACCCCAAGTGCAGTGCTTAGCCTCGCATCCTGAGCATGATGATAGCTTAGTCCTTTAGGACAGTCAACCAAGCTTGCGGCTGTCCAGCCTCCAAGGCAGCAAAGGCTTGCACCAGCATGGCATTACTTCTCCTCTGTGAAATCCTCATCTTACAGATACACCATAGGGCAATGAAACTGACTAGGAAGAGCATGCCTCCTAGGGCACCCATTTCCGCCCATTCCTTCAGATGATTCATGGCTCGGAGGATCCATGTTGACAGTCCTTCAGCAACAGAGACATCAACCCGGGTGGAATTCACATGCACGATGGCAATTCTCAGATTCTGCATCAGCTTATGAAACTCGCCAGACCAATTTCCTGTAAGATACTGAGAGAGTTGCTTAGACAAATTTGCAGCTACAGTATAATTTTGATATGGCACAGAGGTCACACACAACCAGTCATTTTCCACTCACAGCCAATCTGGGCCACCTGCCACAATACATCCAAGGCCGTGGCTACATTGGCTGACAAATTATTCAAGGTAGCGGCAGTCTGTACTGAGGCATCCAGGCTTCCAACCCCTTGTTCTTATAAGGGGTGATAGCTGTTTTACATTCCTTTGTACATTGCTCATACACAAGTTGTTTAATTAAGGGCATTGCCAAATCAGGGTCTCCAAATACCCTTCCAGCTGCTTCAACCATTATAGCCACGAAGTCTGAGAAAGGCTCCAGGGGATCTTGAATAACCTTGGTTAGATTGCCATTCACTTCCCCTTTGTTAGGCAATGATTTCCAAGCTCTGGTTGCGATTAAATTGATTTGCTCAAACACCTGAGCTGGATACCCAGTTTGTTGTTGAGCATATCGACCTTGCCCAAGAAGCATGACCACATCCCAGGCTGGGTTTCCTGCTGCACGATTAGCAGTAGCTTGTTCATTAGCAAACTCAATCAAGAAAGCCTTCCAATCTAAATACTGCCCAGAGGACAGGCAGGCACGTGCCAAGCTCATCCAGTCACTAGGAGTCATGCAATAACGACTAAGAGCTTCCACCTGAGCTACAGTGAAAGCAGCATTAATTCCATAAGTGTGGACAGACTCAGCAAGTGCTTTAATTACCTTAAAATCGAGAGGTTCATGATAACGATTTCCCCCTCCACCCTGAAAGACAGGGTAGTACAGCTCATGTCTCACTTCCCTCCAGACATTTGGACAGAATGACAGCCCACTAGGACCACTCGGAGGGGAAGTCTCATTATATGAAGGCGGCGCCAGCACAGGCGGCCCCGGACCTGAGGGCTCTATCCGAGTGCAGTCAGAACTCTTTCTCAAAGATGACTTCTCCATTTTCTTTGTTAACATTTTAAGTTCCTCTTTAGACTCTGAGCTATCCTCTTCCAAAGTATCTTTCCCAGATTTGACCGAGCGCTCCTTTTTTAACTGTTCTAATGCCTTTTGTCCTTTTTCCACTGCCTTGCAATATCTCTGATCTCCTAAACAACTCCGAACAAGTCTCCAAATAGGCCGTGCTCCTCCCTGCAATGTACTTTGCTCCCAGGCAAAATCCAAGTCCCTGCCTAATTTGTCCCAGCAGGATACCGTAAGATTCCTGGACACCGCAAAACACGGAGCCACGGAATCGCATTCATTCAAAAATCTTTCTAGGGTAGACTTCTTAATCTTCAAATTCCTAGCTAAAAGTAGCTCCTGAAGAGCCAGAAAAATTGGATGTGACTCAGACAATCCCATGATTACAAATTTACTTTCGGTTCGCAGCTGCCCCGCGAAACTTTACCGTATGTTCACTATCTCCGCGAATCTTTACCGTATGTTCGCTATTATCCGCGAATCTTTACCGTATGTTCGTTATCTCCACGAATCTTTACCATATGTTCGCTATCTCCATGAAACTTTATTGTCCTAATTTATCCCAGGAACTTACCAGCGCGCTGCCCCTGACTGCAGGAGTTCTGAGTCTTTTCTGGGTCCCCGTACGGGCTACCACTTGTCGCGTCCCTCTCGACCGGCAAGAACGACGCAACTCGCAAAAGCTCTTCTCAAGCAGTTTATTCAGGTCCCTTGAAAACAGTCTTCCGAATGCCCGGGCAGACCCAACCCACAGGCTAAATACTAAATGAATAGCCAATCAAGTAAAGCCACATAGTGCTATCTTAGAGGCCCACGTATGCGGAAGCAAGCCAGATCAGCGGTCTTAGCCAAATATGGACTTGTTTACCACCGAGAGCGCTCACCGTCGGGCTGGTGGAAGGCGGAGACCAGCGCCATCTTTAAGGCGCGGCACGTCGCAGCTCTCTACAAGGAGAGCTAAACTTTCCACCTTTGCTGCAAGGCAACAGTTTTTGTTGAGTTAGCCGCACCTTTGAAATGCATTTGGGTTCAGTTCCCAGGTCTTTGGCTAGGAAACTGGCTTTTACCTGAGCCTTCTAATGCTATAAGCATGGATTCTAATTGCCCTAGTTGGGTGCCATTTGTAAAAAAAAAAAATATGGCTAATAAGTTATTTAACAGTATTTAGATTATTGTTAATTTGTTTGGCAGCTGTTAATCTTTAAGCAGACATTAAAAATGATCACAGAGACACCATGTGGATTTTTACAAGCCTTGATCTGGATCGAGCAATCTTGGCCCATCTATGGTAGCTCATAATTCTATTACCCAAATGCGACCCCATATATACATACGTCCCCTTGGACTACCATTCTCCACACTATGCTGATGTTCCTGGCCATGGGGAATGAGGTCTTTTTTTCTAACCCATGGTGTGTCTATTTTGTATTTTTTGAGACTACTGTAGAGGATGATATTGCCAAGATCTGTCTTTTAAGTTCATTTTCCATTTTCAAATAGGAACACTATGGAGATTTTTGTGGATTAATTTTGTATCTATTGACTTTGCTGAAAGTGTTTATCAGCTGCAGGATTTTCCTGGTGGAATTTTTAGGGTCACATATGTACACTTTCATATCACCTGCAAATAAATATTCTACAACTTCCTTCCTATTTGCATGCATTCCCGCGATCTCCTTCAATTATCTTATTGCGACAGCTAAAACTTCAAGTACTACACTGAATAGGTATGAAGGACTGAACAACTTTGTTCTTGATTTTAGTGGAAGTGTTTATATTTTTCTCTGTTAGGTTGATGGTGGCTATGGGCTTGATTTAAATCACCTTTATTATATTGAGTTCTATTTCCTCTATCACTAGTTTCTACATAAATTTTATGAAGGGGTTTGGAATTTGTCAAGGGCCTTTTCCTAATCTAATGAGTAAATCTTTTGTCTTTCAGTTTATTAATATTGTGGACTGTGTTTATTGATCTGTGTATGTTGAACCATCCTTGCATCTCTGGAATGAAGCTTACTTACATAGTGGATTATCTTTTTGATGTGCTCCTGGATTTGGTTGTAAATACATTATTGAGAATTTTTGCATCTATGTTCATGAGTTGGCCTTTAATTCTCTGTCAAATTGAAGTATGGTCTCATAAAATAACTTAGGCAATAATCCTTCTGTTTCTATTTTCTGGAATAATTTGAGGAGTACTGTCATTAACTGTTCTTATAAATTCTTGTAGAATCTATCAGTCTCTGGGGTTCTTTTTAGTTGTTAGACATTTAATCACTGTTGATATTTCACTAGAAGCTACAGGTCTATTTAAATTGCTTATTGATTTTATTTTAACATTCTTAAATGGATTGTAGAAAGAAAATTAACCATTTCTTTGGATTTTCCAATTTGGTGGACGATATGTCTTTATTTTATTTTGTCTTTTAATGTTTACTTATTACTTCAAGTTACATCTCCATTACAGTACTTTTCCTCCCCCCCCTCCTGGTCCCACCCCCCTAACCTATCCCCCTTCTCTCACCTATCCTACCCCTCCAGTGTGGGGTGCCCTACATATCAGCCCCCTTCAGTTCATCAGTCATATGAGGGCTAAGAGCTTCCTTTTGCACTGGGGACCGACATGGCAGCTCTACTAGGGGAAAGTGTCTCACTAATAGGTAGTAAAATGTTTGTGTTCCTGTTTCTTTTGGTCTGTTAGTTGTAGGATATTTATCCTGTACTATATGGCTAAAATCCAGTTATAAGTGAATAGATGCTATGTGCATATTTCTGGGTCTGCATTAGCTCACTCAGGATGAACTTTTCTAGTTCCAACCACTTGGCAGCAAATTGCATGATTACCTTGTTTCTGATGGCTAAGTAGTATTCCATTGTATAAATGTACCACAGCATTTTTATACACTCATTTGTTGAGGGACATCTGGGTTGTTTCCAGTTTCTAGCTATTACAAAATAAGGCTACTATGAACATAGTTGAGGCGATGTCCTTGTGGTTAGGTGAGGAATTGTTTGGATGTATACCCAGAAGTCGTATGGCTGGGTCTTGAGGTAGAGCTATTCCAAGTTTTTTAAGATATTTCCAGACTGATTTCCATAGTGGTTGTACAAGTTTGCACTCCCACCAGCAATGGAGGAGTGTTCCCCTTTCTCCACAACCTCACCAGCATGTGCTGTCATTTGAGTTTTTGATGTTAGCCATTCTGACAGGTGTGACATGGAATCTCAGAATTTTCTTCAGTTGCATCTCCATGATGATTAAGGATGTTCAGCATTTCTTCAAAAGTCTCTCGGCTATTAGAGATTCGTCCTTTGTGAATTCTTGTTTTAGCTCTGTACCCCATTTTTTGATTGGGTTATTTGGTTTCTTAGTGTTTAATTTCTTGAGTTCTTTATACATTTTTGCATATTAGCCCTTTGTCAGATGTGGGGCTGGTAAATATCTTTTCCCAACCTGTAAGTTGCCATTTTGTTCTAATGACAGTGTCCTTTGCCTTATTGAATCTTTTCAGTTTCATGAAGTCCCATTTATTGATTGTTGATTTTTGAGCCTGAGCTATTTATGTTCTGTTCGGTAAGTTGTCACCTGTGCCAATGAGTTTGCAGCTTTTCCCCACTTTCTCTTCTATTAGATATAGTGTGCTGGGCTTTATGTTAAGATCATTGATCCACTTGAACTTAAGTTTTGTGCAAGTTGATAAATATGAGTCTATTTGCATTCTTTTACATGTTGACATCCAGTTAGACCAGCATCATTTCTTACAGAGTATATGTCTTTAAAAGATGTTCTTATGACTCTGGATATCCTCAGTATCTATGTCTATGTTGCCTTTTCATCTCTAATTTTCTTTCTTTCATTCTTTTTTTAAGGTTTTTTGAGACAGGGTTTCTCTGTGTATCTTTGACTGTCCTGGACTCACTCTGTAGACCAGGCTGGCCTCGAACTCACAGAGATCCACCTGCCTCTGCCTCCATCTCTAATTTTCTTGATTTTTCCCTTCTCTCCCTGCCTTTTAATTACTTTAGAAAAGAGTTTTTCAGTTTTGTTGGTTTTCTGACAAAACCAACTCTTTGATTCATTGATTATTTGTAGTTGATTTTGCTTGAATGTTTCCATTTTATTGATTTCAGCCTTAAGTTAATTGTTTCTTGTCATCTTTGTCTGAGGGGCAATAATTATTTTTTTTGTTCTAGAGCTTTCAGATGTGCTTTTAACTTATTAATATGTGATAGCTCCATTTTTTATAAGTGGGCACATATATTTTTGAACTTGTGTCTCAGAACTGCATTCATTTAGTCCCAAAGGTGTTGAGGGAAGGTCTAATATTGTTTCTGATACATTGAATTCAATGCTGAGATCTGGTTACCGCCCCTTCTGAGGCATTCTCTTGATTGGTTAATAAAAGTCGCTTATGGCCAATTAACTGGGCAGAAAGAGTATAGGAAGGCGGGACTTCCTCATATCAGCAGGAATTCCGCACACAGGGAGACTCTCGGTCTTTCTGCCGGGAGACACAGAAGGACACAGACGTCTGGAGAAGTCTGGAAGGTACTCACAGGCACATGTTGGCTTGGGATTAACTTAGAGTAGCTAATTGAGAGTCAGCCCAACTAAGGGCTAAGCGTTAAAATATTAAAAGTTCTTGGTGTGTTTAATTACTGGGGAAAAGACTGCGGTGACTTATAGGCCCTCAATCCAAGCAGTCCTGGGCTGTTGGATTCCCAGACTCCCCTTGAACCCAGGTGAATCTCCTGCCAATCCGCCGGTAATCCTACCGGCCTAATATAACAACTTATATTAATTAACAGAGTTTAGGTTATAGGTGGTGTAGGCCACCTTTGGTCCCGGGGCTCTTTCTCCAGGAGAAGTTAGGCAACCGGTTAAGGCACTCACGCCAGGCCACCTGCTCCTCTGCCAAGCCACCGGCTACTCTGCCGGCTACTCTGCCGGCCTAATATTACAGTTTATACTTACTAATAACTACATTAAATAATTAATTTGCAGTTTTCACAAACGACTTTGTAAGTTGTGTTTCCATTTTCACTCAATCCTAAACAATTTTTAATTCATTTTATAATTTCTTTCTTGATTCATTTTTTTCAACCAGTAGGCAGTTTTTCAGTTTCTATGATATTGCAAGCTTTTTTTTTCTATTGTTCGTCATATCCAGAAATCAAGGATTCAGTTGTTAATGTATTGTTTTCAGATAGGATGCAACATATTATTTTAATTTTCTTTTATCTGTTGAGACTGGCTTTGTGTTCAAGGATGTGGTCTGTTTTGGAAGACCTTTTATGATGTGCTGAGATTATATATTTTTTATGTTTTGGTGAAATATTCTGCAAATTTATGGTTTGTTCAGTAGGTTTACGATATCTTTTATTGAGAGCATTTTTACTTGTTTTGTCTGTATGATGTGCTTATTGGTTGGAGGGAGTATTGAAGTCATTATCACCTTTGACAGCCAATATGTGATTTTAGCTGTAGTATTTCTTTTATGAAATCAGGTTCCTTTGTATTTGGTGCACAGATTTTTATAATTTCAATAGCCTCTTGGATTTTTCCTTTGATAAGAATATAATGTGCTTCTCTATCTCTTTTGATTAGTTTGGATTTTATGTCTATATTGAAATGGCTACACCTACTCGCTTTGTAGGTCCTTTTGCTTGTAATACTTTTTTCCATTGTTTTGAAACTGAGATAATGTCTTTCCTTGATGTTAAGATGCGTTTCTTGAATGAAGCAAGAGGAATGGATATTGCTTTTGTATATAGTCTGTCAGTCTGTATCTGTTTATTGGCAATTGAGATTATTCACATTGACTGTTATCAGTGAACAATTTGTTGATACCAATTATTTTGAGGTTGTAGTAAGGATTTCACTGCTTTGACTTGTGAATCCGATAGTATATATTCCTTGTGTTTTCTTGGGTGTAGTTAACTTCTTCTTGGTGAAATTTACTTCTAGTGCCTTTCATATACCTGGAGTTTTAAATTGATATTGCTTAAATTTGGTTTTATCCTTTAATTCCTTTCCTTCCCAAGATATTGTGATTGAAAATATTGTTGGTTATAATAGTCTCAGCTGGCATTTGTGGTCTCTTAGAATTTCCAGAACATTATCAAAGCCCTTCTGGTTTTTAGATTCTCCATTGAAACCAGGTATTTTTCTAATAAAACTATCTTTATATATTACTTTATCTTTTTCCCTTGCAGCTTTTAACATTCTTTCTTTGTTCTGTGCATTTAGTGTTTTGATTATTATGTCCTATAGGGATTTTCTTTTTCTAGTCTATTTGACATTATTTATAATTCTTGAACCATTATAGATATTTCCTTCTTTACATTAGGGAAATTTTATTTTATGATTTTGTTACAAATATTTTCTATGCTTCCAACCTGTTTTTTGCCTTCCTTTATTCATACTATTCATGGAATATATATGTCATATGTGTGACTATGAGGAATCTTGGCTAACACTAGGTATTTCAATGTCACACACAGACACACACACACATGCACACTTATAATAGCTATTTTGAAGTTCATATCTTCTGCTTCTGTTGTATTGCATTTGTCAGAAGCTACATATTAGGGTTTCAGGGCTCCAGTGCAGACATGTTGTTCAACTGTTACTGATAGGTTTTTGTACTGGCATCTGTGTTTAAATGTTTGTATTTATGATGATGATATGTTCTTGACTTTGTTGAGGATATTTTTTGTTCCTTGTTTTCTGCTCCCCTCTCTGGGTCTTAAGAGCTTGTGGTGGCTTTAATTGTCTAATTCCCAGTACTTCTGAGTCACTGTCATGTGTGACTATGAGGAATATTGTATAAAATCTGATATTTCTAACTGACATGCACAAATAGAAATGGTTCACAAGGGATGGGGAATAGAATGCCCACAGAATGTAGGACAGCTGATTCTGCCATGATGATCTTAGTGTCGGTCTGGGATTTTCAGCATGTTTACTGACAGACAATAACTTGGGTATTGTCAAATCAGATAAAAGAATAGTATGGGGAAGAGTGTAGAACTGTTTTCAGTGGTTCTAAACCTTCCTAATCCGATTAATTCACTTCAAGGTACTATTAAATGCACTGGAACTTAACCCTAACTTATATAAAATTGTCATTAAACAAATATGGAATATGGAGTAGAGAGAAATAAATAAGTGATCAAAGATCCCAAAAAGCCAATGATAATGTTTGAAAGATTTTAAAAGCCCATATTGTTATAACTTGTTATATTTTCTTTTTTCCTTTTATTATAATAGATACTTTTCTCATACAATATATCTTGATTACAGCTTTTCTTCCTTTATTCCACCCATCTCCTCCAGCTCCTTCCCACCTCTCCTTCTGTCTGGAACCATTTACTTTCTGTCTCTCATTAGAAAGTCACTGTATTCTAAGAGATAATAACAAAACATAACAAAATAGAATATTGGGTAAGACAAAAACAATCATTGAAGTTGGACAAGGTAAACCAACAGAAAGAAAAGAGCCCAGGAGAAATCGCAAGATTGAGAGACCACTCACTCATTCACACACTCAGGAGTCTCATAAAAATACTACACTAAAATAATAATAATAATAATTAGTATTCAGAAGACCAGGTGCTGACCTCAGTCCTATTCTTGGTGCTTCAGTCTCTTAGTGTTCATATGAACTTGGCTTATTGATTTAGAGGGACTTGTTCATTTGGTATTATCTATCCCCCCTGGTTCTTCTTTTTTTTAAATGAATTTATTTATTTGTTGCATCAAGTTACATCGCCATCATATTATCCTCTTTCCCCCTTTCCCAGTCCCGCCCTCCCACCCTCTACCCCCTAGCCCTTCCATCCCACTCCTCTGGAGTGGAGTGTCCCTACATAACAGTCCCCTGCCCCAGTTCAGAAGTCATATGAGGGCAGTTTCCTCCCCATCTTCCATGGGGCATGGGGTTCCCTGAACTCTAAAGGAAGGTAAGATATTTGGTGGAGAAATTACGTAATCCATTTAAAGCTGTTGTTTCCAAGGCGCTTCTCTCTCTCTCTCTCTCTCTCTCTCTCTCTCTCTCTCTCTCCTTTCTTTCTGTATACTATCTGCCTGTGTCTCTTTATTCATTTCCACCTGCTGCATGAGGCAGCTTTTCTGATGATGACTGAATAAGACAGTGATCTATGGATATAGTAGAATATAATTAGGAGCAATCTTATCACTATTATTTTTTGAGGAGTAGTAATATTTGGTTTTACCCAGGTCTTTGGGCTATCTAGTCTCTGTTTCTTGGTACTTAAGCAGTTCAGGGTACAAGTGCTATCTCATGGAGTGGACCTTAAACCAAATAAAATGTTGCTTGGTTACTGCCATAAACTTTTTGCCATCATTGTCCTGCCATATTTTCCAGGTAGGGTAGATTGTAGATAAAAGGTTTTGTGGCTGGATATGTGTATACGTTTCTCTTTTGGTAACATGCAGAGTACCTTCCAGTACTAAAGACACTAGAGCATAGGGTAAAAGTTCTATGTAGGCACCAGCTCTACCTCCTCATATCCAATGAATAGTGTGGCTGTTGTTGTCATCAGAAATAGGGCCTTGGTGTCACTTTATAGAGAGCATATAGACAAAATATGTATTGTCTTGGTAGTACCCTGGATTGTTTAAGGACTTCCATGGAACTGCATTGACCAACATCTTAATTGGTAATAACCAAGTCCCACTACTGGAAGCTCCATTTGGTGACAAGAGATGGCTAGTAAGGAATTCATATCTTCCATTATTTGGAGACTTCATTAGGATTACCTTTACATATTTTAGGAAGTTTCCTCTGCACTAGGTTTACAAACCATGCTTCGAATGCCCCTCAATTCTAGATGTGTTTCCTTAAATTCCTTTCCTCAATCTCATCTCCCCTTCCTCCCTCCACCTGATCCTCCCATCCATGCCTACCCTCCTCCCAGGACACTCATAATATGTGTTTTTTTTCCCCAACCAAGGAGATTCTCCCCCGCTCCACAGTACCTTGTCTATATCTAGTCTCTCGGGTCTAAGGACTATAACATGTTTATCATTACTTAACAGGTAAATTCACATATTATCATATATGTTGTATATTCATCTTTCTGAGTCTCAGTTACCTCATTCACAAAGATTTTTATACTTTCATGTGCCTGCAAATTTCATAATGTCATTTATTATAAACATTTGAGTAATATTCCATTATGCAAATGTACCACATTTTTAAAATTCATTCTTCTATTAAGAGACATCTAGTTTGTTTTATATTTACTTTTTTGATGCTATTTCTCAGTTTCAGGCATGTCCTGTATAGTATAATTCTTGTTAGCATTTTAAGAAATGATTTATTAGTGATAAGGAAATAAAATTGAGAATTACTATTTATATTAGATACATAAATACTTTATGATTAAAGATCTTTGGTTGATTATAATCTTTTAGTAGAACACCAGAAATTAACAAGTGATCAATACATTATGATAAGCTTTAGAGATTTTAAAATAGAGTAGATATATTTATTTTCATTTTATGTGTATGAATTTTCGGCCTACACATATGGATGTGAACCAAGTGTGTTCCTGGGGCCTGGAATGTGGGAAATTTGAGAATTGTTTTTAGCTTTATAGAATGTATTCTGTTTCTCCAAACTGCAGGGATTTCGTTAGAATGACCTCACTTTGCTAATGCATCAGGAAAAATGAATAAATTTGGGAATTTGTAACTTACAAATATTTAGCACAATACTGTTTATGTTCTTTGGTGTTGTCTATAAATACTCAATAATGAGAGCACTTCTCACTTTTAAAGGACATGGAATTTAACAGTTTTTTAATATCAGCCTTACTTCTTTCCTATATTTAGTGTCTTTAATTTTGCTCCAAGAAGTCACATAAACATAACAATAGTCTGCACAGAACTATCAATTAGTATAAAAAAGTCTGAAGAATAAAAACAATAGTATTGACTATGTACTGTCTGGAAATTCTGCTGTGAAGGTTGACCTCTGGACTTAACAAAAAATCCATGAGCTCCCTGCAAAATGACAGACTGTCTTTATCAACAGGGTTCCTTCTTCT
Organism: Lophiomys imhausi; assembly: GCA_907164525.1. NCBI lineage: Eukaryota > Metazoa > Chordata > Mammalia > Rodentia > Muridae > Lophiomys > Lophiomys imhausi. The sequence continues at coordinate 16,888,267 of CAJQZJ010018033.1, read as the reverse complement.
CTACCTGGTCTGGGGAAACCTCAGAGCCTCAATTTGAAGGAATGTTACATAGCTCTCAGGGAAATTACATACTCAATCCTTTCTCCTGGTAAGAAACCTGTTCAGTAAGCACCTGGGGTTTCTGGAAATACATCCCCATGCTAATCAGATATCATAGATACCTTAAGCTTGCAGCCTATGACTTTGTCCATGCCTCTAACTTTACATGGAGTTTTCCCCCTACCTTCATTGCCCATAGGTAATTAGGCACTGTGTTCCCTTTTTTAAGATAGGCTTAGGCTACTGCAAGTAAATGAAGTATCCCTGGCACTCTAGCACCAGCAAATCAAACAATTCACCCCCCAAACCTCTCTCCAATGCCAAAGGTGTATAATATTCACAAAATAAACTCTCTGCCTCTACATTCCACCACCATGATCATCAGAGACTCACTGTTTATTTTGGGATTGGGAAGGAAGTACCTTCCCCCCTCCCAGAAGACTTCATCACTGGATTCACCTGACTAAGGCAGGCCCTTGCTGCCTGGAACCTGAGTCTCCATGTAGTGTGGACAGTGTGGGTCCTGCAGCTGCTGTCACCACCCTGGTAGCTGCTTCCAAAACTCTCTGAGGTACCAATCTTCCACCATTTCTTCCATGCCATGCCACTCACTGTAATGCTCACTTGTTCATGATGGCTTGCTGGATGTTCTGGAAGCAGCTTCCAGATTTGCCTGAGTCAAGTTGGGGTCCTGCTGAGCTTCCACAGCTCTCCTGTGCCAGTTATCCTCCTCAGTGGTCACTGGAAGTAATTAGTTGGTGGCTGTTCCCAAAGTTGCCCACCAGAGCTAAGTTGGGCTCCTGGAGTCCCTTGGCTCAGTCCAGGAGCTCTGAGCTCTGCGCTTTGTCCAGCAGTTTAGCTAAAAGATCTGTGACTTCATGCTATGTTTAAGAGACAGTCTCTCTCTTCTGTATGCTTATCATAAGAGCTGCAGCATTTTATGATGGAGACAATCCTTTCTCCAGCCTCTTCTGGATATCCTGAGTCATGGATCCAGTCCTGTGTTTCATCCTTTTCTGTCTGGAAACTGAGGTAGCTAGGAAGTGAACAGTTCCGGCTTGGTCCTGGACAAGGCCTGAACTTGCTAGGGGAATACCCGACAAGGCCCCAACAGCTCCCTGGAAGATTGCAGAATAACAATGTACAGAAATTTGTCCAGAGATATTTTAAGCTGTTTTCTTAAATAACAAAATCATTTTAACTCATAGTGAACTTCACAAGTTATTTCTTTAAAATTGTATATGCCTATGGGGACAAAGAACTTTTTCAACTTTTAACAGCATTTCCTGCTTGTTAAGAGGACTTAGATTAGTTAATAGCACCCACACAGATCTATTCACAAATACCTATAACTCCAGTTCCAGTGGAACGATCACCTCTGACTTCCACACTTACATGAAATCCTAAGCATACCAACATAAATAAAATTAAAAGTAATTAAAATGAAAGCAGACAAAAAAATTCCAGGACCTTAAATTCTAAGTCATTCCTTTCACAGTTATATTTCAGGGTAAATAAGATCTAATTAAGTAAATTTAAAGTGATATATTAGGCTACATAAAACGTGTTCTAGAACTTTTTGTGTTCATTTCAGGAATGCCAAAGGAGAATAAAGTACTGTTCACCTTGTAACATGATAAATGCATGATTTATAGATTTTCTATGTATATAGTACAACATTTCAAAATTCTTCACAATAGAGGGCTGATATCCAAAATATATAAAGAACTCAAGAAATTGAATACCAACAAATCAAATAATCTAATCAAACAATGCAGTACATGATGGGATGATCTATTATGTATTTAAATGTTAATCTGTTAACATTTAAATCTGTCGAATAATCTGTTTCAAGAGGCCTATTTGCGGTACAGCAAATGATGCTGTGTTACTTTGCTTGTTAACCATTGTCTCTGACTGGCTTTAATAAAATGTTGGAGCCTGGATTGGATGGAAGAGAGGTAGACAGAAAAATGTTTGGTGGGCCTGAGTAACAGAGAGGATCATGGGAAGAAGAAGTCAAGAGGAAGAAGGAGGAAACATGCCATGGGTTAGGTAGAAAAATCATATCCTGGAACATTGGAAGGGGAGGTGGGAGGGATCTGTGATTTAGATGCAACTTGAAAACATAAATTAATATTAATAAAAATATTTCTATATCCTGAGCTGGATGTCTTCCATCCAAACATCTTCATTGAAAGTGATAAGCAAGATTCCCCGACTTTCATCCTCAGGAATACATAGGTAGGATTTCTCCTTTTCCCTGCCCCCACATGCCCTGCACCACCAGCACTTAGACACTGAGCCTTCTCGCCTGAGGTATGAGCTGAGAGCTGTACCCCAACGTGCACTGTACCTTCCCTGCCTGCCAAGGTGACAAGACCTCAATCCTCAGGAAGATCAAGCTCCATCCTTTGGATCCTGCACCACTTCCGGTCTCCCTGAATCCCAGCACCTATAAGGTAGATCTCCCCTTTCCTCCCCACCACTATCACCCTGTCCTACCCAATGTCCTGGGACCATCCAAGCCGCTCTGAGCTGGGGGCAGTCTCTCCAAACATCATCTTCCGGACCTTGCCTCCCTGCATTCCTGGACTCTTTACCCTCAGGACTACAAAGGACTAAATAGGATTACATCAGACTACATAGGACTACACAGGATTACATCAGACTACATAAGACTACACAGGATTACACAAGACTACAAAGTCTGGACAGAGGTACAGGTCAACAAGATTATAAGTCCTCCAAACCAACACTCCTTCCTCAACACCAAGTTCAGAAGGCCCCAGGAACAAACAACTAAGAAACACCAGATGGCAAAAGGCCAGGGAAAGAACAGAACTGACAAAATCAGGGAAATATGACTCCAATAAAACTCAGCCATACTAATACAACAAGCTCTGACCATCTCACCATGACTGAAATACAAGAATATGATGACAAATCTATACTTATAAAATGACAGAGGCCCTAAAAAAGAAAATAAATCCCGAGGGGCCAAGAGGGGAGGAGGGAGGAAACTATGTTCTAGAAGTAAATAATACTTTTTTAAGAAAAGAGTTAATAAGCTTAAAAATATAATAAAAAAACAATATAAAATTTTCAAACTATAATTTACCAAAGGTATAATTGCCTTACTGGCATGAAAGGAAAATGGCCTTAATTTCAGATTAGAATGTTAGACTGTGGGTGGCTACAGAGATTACACAAACTTGATAGCAGCTTAAAAGTTTTTTTTGTTTTGTTTTGTTTTTTGTAGAGGTATAGGCTATTTCCATGGTTTGGCATTAAAAAGCAGGTAACAGGTTTAAAACACTGTAAATAAATTAAAGGTGACAGCTGCTCAACCTGGTTTTACAAACCTCCAAGAGTTGAAAAAACTTAGAGCTAAGGTAAAATAATGCATGGTGTTAGCCCATGCCTTTACCTCCAGTAGAGACAGGAGGATCACTATAGAGTTAGTTGTCTTATAAATTCTAGAGTTACAAGAAACAGGGTGGTGATGGTGCACACCCTTAGTCCCATCATTGGGGAAGAATACACCCTTAATCCCAACACACTAGAGACAGAAACAGGCAGATCTCAGAGCTCAAGGCCACCTGATACAAAACAAGCTCTAAACAGAGAAAAACTTTGATCCAGGGGTGGAGGAGCACATCTTTAATCTCATCAGTTGGGAAACACATGTCTTTGATCCCAAAACTTAGAATGCAGAGACAGGCACATAGGATTTGGAAAGATTTAAGTTTAAAAGCTACTTACAAAAGGCAAGCTGCAATTCAAACAAATTGTCCTTTGAGATCTCAAAATATATACAATAAAGGTTTGTTTAGCTCCAAAATATCAAAATAATTTCTTCTTTAATCCGGATTGAAATGTAATACTTTATATATTGTCAAAAAACCAAATTTGCTCCAGGAAAAATATTACCTAACCCCCCCCCCCAAAAAAAAAGGTAATTGTCCCAGAGTTAGGATTAGGGCAGGGCTCTGTCCTTATCTTTCCAGGAGATTTAAAGCATCCATTGAAGGAATCCAGGGACAACTGGACAACGGAAACCTCAGCAGAAAACAGATCAGACACCAAAGAAGACGAGTGGCCCAGATGATCCAGCCTTGCAGACTTCCTCAATAGCAGTTTCCTCAAAAGTCTACAACCACAACAACTCAAAATCGCTAAGATCGTTCAGCTCCACAGACTACTCCAGCAAGATCTTCAGTAAGGCTCTGAAGATTAGCTTCTGTCTATGAACTTCTTAGGGCATCTAAATAGCTGAGCACAAAAGGACTGAACATCAAATGATTCTATTAACATTTTTAACCATTTTTCCATTCTTATTTGGGCCCCAAACAGGTTTACTACATCCCAAATCAGCAGGAAGTCATTTTAAGAGAACAACGTCCCATCCCCAGAAGGTGGGGAGGGTGTTACCCCACTTTGGTTATTTGATAGATAATAGAAAATTTTGTTATTTAGGGCAAAAGACTACAAGCAGTTAAATGGTCTTGTTAAATGGGTTTTGGAGGTTAGACCCAGGGACTTCTCTCTTTTTCTTTTCTATATCCTTCTTTCTCTCCTATATAGGAGTGGACAGACTTGAGAAAAGTGGGACATAGACATAGTATAGGAAAGATCAAGAAAAAAGGACAGATCATTGAATATAGCCTTATACCTTTGTATACTGATACAAAATTAATATTATATTTGGCTAAGTTGGTATTGATCATTGTATATTAATGCAAAATTAAGATTGTATAGGGCTACATCGGTATTGATCTTTGTATATTGATACAAAATTAAGATTATATTTGGCCACAATGGTTTTGACCCTTGTATATTGATGTAAAATTAAGATTGTATTGGGCTACATCGGTATTGATATTTGTATATTGATACAAAATTAAGATTATATTTGGCCACATTGGTATTGATCTTTGTATATTGATACAAAATTAAGGGTAACGCTTCTTAAAGGTATTGTTCGTAGTAATACTTAAAAATGAAATGTCAAGTTTTGACCTCTTGCTACCAACTGACATAAACTGTTTAGGATAATTAAGAAACAAAAACTAATAGTCATGAAAACGTGTCATTTTGTTAGTTACTATGACAGTCTATCACAGTTATTTTCTAAGCTACTCAGAAATCAAGTTGCTAAGAGATAAGCAATATTTGCTTATCTAAATATAAGAGATAGATAGGGCATCTACAAAAACCACAAGAGATCTGCAGAAAAAGGCATTCAAAGATGTTTTCTTAACTTAAGATTTTTTGATATCAAGAGATGCCAGCTCCTGACAGCAACCCCTATTCTACTCCAAGTAGAAGATAAGCATTGAGGAATCTCCAGTGGGAGATGACTGAATTGGTGGTAAGCCTTTCTCTTGGCAAGAAAAACCCCTTGCTTCAACTGTAGACAGACTTCTGCCCAAAAAGGACAAAACTTGGAAGCAGATAAGTCGACAGCCTAGCTCTGCCAAGACAGGGTAGGTAAGTCCTTCATAATTCCTGCTCTACAATCAATGTCTGTCAGAGAAATGGGGCAAAATGGCTGAAGATTGATGCTGCAATGTGTGGAGAGAAAATGGGAACTGTCCAGGAAGACACTGGTTTGTCATTTCTTAGTTTTGGAAGCTGCAGGCCCTGCACTTCCTATATAATCAGATATATTTATCCCTCTCAGGTCTCTGAAGTGGTTAAAGAATAGATAGCTAGAGTCTCATAACTAAATTTTAAGTTGTTTAGGAATCAAGAGGGTATTCTGGATCTAAGAAGATATTTTTAAAATTATGAGGCAAGTTAGTATGAAAGCCAAGTTAGATATAGAATTTTAAACTCATGGAGATGGTTAGATAGTAGAATGTTAAAATCATGTGCCAAATACATATGGACTGGACATTGTGAATGTATGCTAAGCCATATAACTCTTATAATTGTGGCCTATTTATTTCTGTTGTTTTGTATTGTATTTATAGTTATAAGAAAAAGCACCATTTTTTGGACTGAATGGGAGAGCTGTTGGAGGGAAAAAGAAATACCTTAAACTAAAAAAAAAAAAAAAAGAAAAAGAAGGGAAGAGGATGGGGGGTTGAGGGGAAGGAGGGTGGAAGGGTGGGACTGGAGTAGGGAGGGGACTGTGATTGAGATGTAACTTGAAGAAATAAAAAATAAATTATTTAAAAAAGATAATGACAAGCATATTTGTCATATAAATAGATGTTAATGAAATAAACTTGCCTATTAAAACAAAAAAAAATCTCAAGAAGCCCACAATCCTACAAATGAAAGCAACAGAGAATTCCTTTAAAGACTTCCATATCAAACAAGAATGGGAAAGAGAGAAAGCTCTGAAAGAACTGCAGGCAAAGACAACCAAATTGGAACAGGAAATATATAAAACAGTTCAAGACCTGAAATTAGAAGTGGAAACAATAAAGAAAACACAAGCACAGACAATCCTGGAGGTGGAAAACCAAGGAAAGAGAGAAGGAAATTTAGGCGTAAGTGTCACCAATAGGATACAAGGGATGGAAGACGGAATCTCAAGTGTGGAAGTCTCAATCAAAGTAATCAATATAACAATTAAAGAGAATGAGAAATTTTAAAAAGACCTCACTCATAACATCCAAGAAATAAAAGACTCAATGAAAATATAGAACCTAAAAATTATAGGCATATATGAAAGAGAAGATTCCAGACTCTAAGGACCAGGAAACATTTTCAACAAAATCATAGAAGAAAATTTCCCAAACCTAAAGAAAGAGATGCCGGTAAAAATCCAACAGGCATACAGAACCCCAAACAGATTGGACCAGAAAAGAAATTCCTGCTGCCACATAATAGTTGAAACTCCAAATATACAGCAAAAAAAGAAAGAATATTAAAAGCTGTAAGAGAAAAAGGCCAAGTAACATATAATGGCAGACCCATCCAAATCTCACCAGATTTTCCTCAGAAAATTTAAAAGCCAGAAGGGTATGGTTAGAAGTGATACAAGCCCTAAGAGACCACAGGTGCTAGCCCAGATTACTGTACCCAGCAAAACTTCCAATTACTATAGATGAGGAAAACAAGATAATCCTTACCAAATTCAAATAATATCTACCCATAAATCCAGCTCTACAGAAGATCCTAGAAGGAAAATTCCAACTGAGAGAAGGTAACTACAGCCAAGAAACCACAGGAAACAAATAACTCTACTGCAGCTAAGCCAAAAGAAACACCCAAAGCACTAAATCACCAACATCAAAATATCAGGAAATAACAAACTAGGGTCATTAATATCCTTCAACATCAATAGACTCAACTCACCAATAAAAACACATAGGCTTACAGAATGGATGTGTAAACAAAACCCATCATTTTGCTGCATACAAGAAATGTATCTCACCAGCAAAGATAGAGTGTACCTCAAAGCAAAAGGTTGGGAAAAAGTTTTCCAAGCAAATGGTCCCAGGAATCAAGCTCCAATATACTTTCAACCACAATTAATCAAAAAAGATACAGAAGGACACTACATACTTGTCAAAGGAAAAAGTCATCAAGATGACATCTCAATACTGAAAATCTATGCCCCAAACACAAGAGCACCAACATTTGTAAAAGAGACACTACAAAGTTTAAACCATACACATTCATCCCCACACACTAATAGTGGGAGACTTCAACACCCCACTCACACCAATGGATAAGTCATTGAGACAGAGGACAAACAGAGAAACAATGAGACTAACAGAGGTCATGAATCAAATGGACCTAACAGATATCTATAGAACATTTTACCCAAATTCAAGAGAATATACCTTCTTCTCAGAACCTCATGGAACCTTCTCCAAAATAGACCTATACTCGGTCACAAAGCAAGCCACGATGGATACAAGAAAATTGAAATAGCCCCTTGTATTTTATCAGACCATAATGGATGAAAACTGGAATTCAACAACAACAGAAATATCAAAATACCTAAAGATTCATAGAAATTAAAAAACTCTCTACTCAATGACTATTGGGTCAGGGAAGAAATAAGGAAGGAAATCAAAGACTCCCTAAAACTCAATGAAAATGAAGGCATAACATACCCAAACCTATGGGGCATAATGAAAGTAGTGCTACATGGAAAGTTCATAGCACTAAGTGCCTCAAAAAGAAAATTGTGACAGCTCATATTAGCAAATTAGCAGCAGAACTGAAAGAACTAAAAAAAAAAAAAAAAGAAGCAAACACTCAAAGAGGAGCAGACTGTAAGAAATCATCAAACTTGGGGCTGAAATCAACAACTTAGAAACAAAAAGAACAATTACAAAAAATCAATGAAACCAAGATTTGGTTCTTTGAGAAAATCAACATAACAGACAATTCCTTAGCCAAACTAACTAAAAGGCAGAGGGAAAATACCCAAATCAACAAATCAGAAATGAAGAGGAAAAAGTAATAACAGACAACGAGGAAATCCAAAGAATCTTTAGGTCTTATTTCAAAGCCCTGTATTCCAGAAAATTTTCAAACCTAAGTGAAATGGACAACTTTCTTGATAGATTCCACCTACCAAATTTGAATCAAGATCAGATTAACAAATTAAACAGTCCTATAACCGCCAAGGAAATAGAAATATTCATTAAGTCTCCCAATCAAAAAAATCCCAGTGCTGGATGGTTTCAGCACAGAATTCTACCAGAAGAGCTAATACCAATACTTTTTAAACACTTCCACAAAATATAAACAGAAGGAACACTGCCAAACTCATTCTATGAGGCCACAGTCACCCTGATACCTTAACCACATAAAGACCCAACAAAGAAAGAGAATTTCAGACCAATGTCCCTCATGAACATAGATTCTAAAATGCTCAATAAAATACTTGCAAACCAAATCAAGAACAAATAAAAAATATCATACATCATGATCAAGTAGGCTTCATCCCAAGAATGCCAGGCTGGTTCAACATATAAAAATTCATTAACATAATCCACCATATAAATAAGCAAAATGAAAAAAAAAACACATGATCATCTCATTAGATGCAGAAAAAGACTCCTGAAGAAATGTTCAGCATCCTTAACCATCATAGAAATGCAACTCAAGATGACTCTAAGATTCCATCTTACACCTGTCAGAATGGCTAAGACCAAAAGCTCAAATGATAACACATGCTGGCGAGGGTGTGGAGAAAGGGGAACCCTCCTCCATTGCTGGTGGGAGTGCAGGCTTGTGGAACCACTATGGAGGTCAGTATGGCGATATCTTAGAAAACTTGGAATAGCTTTGCCTCAGGACCCAGCCATACCACTTCTGGGTATACACCCAAATGCCTCTTCACGGAATCATAAGGAAGTTTCCTCATCTATGTTTATAGCAGCCTTATTTGTAATAGCTAGAAACTGGAAACAACCCAGTGTAGAGAGCTGCGATGTGCCGCGCCTTAAAGATGGCCCCGGTTTCCGCCTTCCACCAGCCCGACGGTGAGTGCTCTCAGTGGTAAACAAGTCCATATTTGGCAAAGACCGCTGATCTGGCTTGCTTCCGCATACGTGGGCCTCTAAGATAGCACCATGTGGCTTTACTTGATTGGCTGTTCATATAGTATTTAGCCTGTGGCTTGGGTCTGCCCGGGCATTCGGAAGACTGTTTTCAAGGGACCTGAATAAACTGCTGGAGAAGAGCTTTTGCGAGTTGCGTCATCCTTGCTGGTCGAGGGGAACGCTACAAGTGGTGGCCCGTACGGGGACCCAAAAAAGACTCAGAACTCCTGCAGTCAGGGGCAGCGCTGTTAAGTTCCTGGGATAAATTAGGACAATAAAGTTTCACAGAGATAGCGAACACAAGGTAAAGTTTCGCGGAGATAGCGAACAAAAGGTAAAGTTTCGTGGAGATAGTGAACATACGGTAAAGTTTCGCAGAGATTGCGAACAAAAGGTAAAGTTTCGCGGGGAAGCTGCGAACCGAAAGTAAATTTTTAATCATGGGATTGTCTGAGTCACATCCAATTTTTCTGGCTCTTCAGTAGCTACTTTTAGCTAGGAATTTGAAAATTAAGAAGTCTATCCTAGAGAGATTTTTGAATGAATGTGATTCTGTGGCTCCGTGGTTTGCGGTGTCCGGGAATCTTACGGTATCCTGCTGGGACAAATTAGGCAGGGACTTGGATTTTGCTTGGGAACAAGGTACTCTAAAGCATGGAGTAAGACCAATTTGGAAAATGGTGAGGAGTTGTTTAGAAGATCAGAGATGCTGTAACGCGATCAAGGAGGGAGAATCAGCCTTGGAACTGCTGCAAGGGGAAAGATCTGAGCAAGTAGACAGTGAAAAGGAAAGTAACAAAGGCGAAAGATTTGAGCAGGCAGACAGTGAAAAGGGAGGCAAAAAGAAGGTTCCTCTCTATCCTGATCTTAGAGATTTTAGAGATTTTAGAGATTTTGAAGACTCAGAGGGCACGGATTCTGAAGGGGAGCTACACGCTCTAATAGAACAGTTGGAGAGGACTGTTATTAGAAAAAGGGAAAAGAAAAGGGTAAAAGAGAAAGACACGTTGGCGGCAGTCGGTGTAAGTGAAGCCGTTGCCGCGGCACCTTCAACTCCTCCTCCATATCCAGAAGCCATTCAGATAGATCAGCCTGTTCAGTCCCTGAAAGTAGGGAGATCTTTCTGCCCGGGGATGTGGACATAAGTAAGAACAGAATTATAGTTTGCCTATCCGGTATACCAAGACCCACAAGGGAACAGGTACGAGGAACCGCTTCATTTTAAGGTAGTTAAATCCCTTGCAGAGTTGGTTCGTACCTATGGTACTACCACTTCTTTTACAATGGCTCAAGTGTAAGCATTAAGCAGACATTGTATGACTCCAAGTGATTGGAGTGGCCTGGTCCGCGCCTGCTTAAGTCCAGGGCAATACTTAGACTGGAAAGCTTTCTTGATTGAGTATGCCACTGAGCAAGCAGCCATTAATCAGAGAGATGGAAATCCAGCCTGGGATAAAGATATGCTGCTTGTGCAGGGGAGATTTGCCAACCAGCAGATAGGATATCCTATTCAGGTTTATGAGCAAATAAACAAGATAGCTATCAAGGCTTGGAGATCTCTTCCTAACAAAGGGGAGGTGAGTGGGAACTTAACTAAGATTCTACAGGGCCCCATGGAACCCTTTTCAGACTTTGTGGCACGAACGGTGGAAGCAGCAGGGAAGATTTTTGGTGACCCGGATGCTGCTATGCCACTAATAAAACAGTTGGTCTATGAGCAATGTACCAAAGAGTGTAGAGCCGCTATCACCCCTTACAAGAACAAAGGGCTAGAAGCCTGGATGAAAGTGTGTAGAGAACTTGGAGGGCCGTTAACTAATGCTGGTCTTGCTGCTGCAGTAATACAGTTGACCAGAAAAGGTGGAGGAAGTTCAGGAGTTTGTTTTAAGTGTGGCAAGATGGGACACTTTAAAAGACAGTGCCCCAGGGGAAGGAGTACAGAAAGTACAGGAAGTGTACAACACCCCAGGTGGCCGGGGTTATGCCCAAAATGTAAAAAAGGGAACCATTGGGCTAATGAATGCCGTTCAGTGATAGACATCCATGGCCAGCCTTTAACTCAAGGTTATGGTGGCGCTCGTCCAAAAAACGGACAGCGGGGCCCACGACCTCAGGGCCCACAAATATATGGGGCAGTAGAGAATCAGGACAAAGAACAGAATCAAGAGAGATGGCCAACCCTCCGCCATCAGAGAGACCGCGGAGAGCCACTGCAGGCTCAGCAGGATTGGACCTCTGCTCCACCACCAGACTCGTATTAACACCCCATATGGGGGTCCAGTTAATTGAAACAGATTTTAAAGGACCCCTTGAACCTGGTACAGTTGGTTTGTTGTTAGGGAGGTCATCATCAGCCTTGAGAGGACTTGTTGTCCATCCTGGAGTTATAGATCCAGATTATACAGGAGTGGTTAAGATCATGGTAGCCTCCCCTCGTGGTATAACGGCTATCTCTCCTGGAGATAGAATTGCTCAGTTGATCATGTTGCCAAGCTTACATGACCGCTATGTGGCAAGGGATCGAGAGAGAGGAAAAGATGGTTTTGGGTCCACGGGCACAGATCTGACTTTTCTCTCCCTGGATTTGGACCAACGCCCCGTCTTGGAGTTAAAAGTTGATGGTAAAAGGATCCTGGGCCTTTTGGATACTGGGGCTGATAGGAGTATCATAGAAAAGAAAGACTGGCCTTCAGGTTGGCCCGTACAAGCCTCTTCTCAAACACTTCAAGGCCTGGGTTATGCTAAGACTCCAGATATGAGTGCCAGATTACTAAAGTGGCAGGACCAAGAAACCCACTCAGGAGAAATGCAGCCATATGTACTTGAGCTCCCTATCTCCCTTTGGGGAAGAGACCTTTTAAAGGATATGGGATTTAAATTGAGTAATGACTATTCTGATTCAGCCCAACATATGATGCAAGATATGGGATATGCTCCAGGCTTTGGAATAGGAAAATATTTGCAGGGGCGGAAAAGTCCCATATCTATGCAGCAAAGACAAAAGAGACAGGGCCTGGGTTTTTCCTAGGGGCCACTGAGGAGGGTATTCCCATAACTTGGAAGACGGAGGATCCAGTATGGGTTCCTCAGTGGCCACTTTCCTCTGTAAAATTGAATGCGGCCAAAGAGTTGGTGGATGAACAGATGTCTTTAAAGCATATAAAACCATCTGTATCTCCCTGGAATTCACCTATCTTTGTCATTAAAAAGAAATCTGGAAAATGGAGATTGTTGCATGATCTGCGTGCCATAAATCAACAAATGCAGATCATGGGCCCAGTGCAACGCGGCTTGCCGCTTTTATCATCTTTGCCAGCCTCATGGCCCATTATAGTTATAGATATAAGAGATTGTTTTTTCTCCATCCCTTTGTGTGCCAAAGATAGTGAGAGATTTGCATTTACTGTTCCATCCTGTAACCATGAGGAACCTGATCAGAGGTTTGAATGGGTAGTATTACCTCAGGGCATGGCAAACAGCCCCACTATGTGCCAACTGTATGTGGGGGAAGCCATTGCTCCCTTGAGAAAGAATTTTCCAGATTTGAGATGTGTTCATTATATGGATGATATCTTACTGGCAGCTAAGAGTGAACAAATGTTAGATCGGGCCTATGAAGAATTAGTTCAATTATTAAAAAAGAAAAGGTTGTTTATTGCTCCTGATAAAGTTCAAAAGGAAAATGTGGTTGATTATTTAGGAGCGAAGGTTGGACCTGAAAAGATAATACCTCAAAAGATTGAGATAAGAAAAGATAATTTAAAGACTCTAAATGATTTTCAAAGGTTGTTAGGAGGTATCAATTGGGTAAGAGGCTATTTGAAGCTACCAAATTATGAAATAAGACCCCTATATGATATTTTGAAAGGTGATTCAGCACTTAATTCTCCTAGGCAATTTACAGAAGAAGCAAGAAAAGCTTTATGTAAAGTGGAAGAAAGGTTACAGAGTGCCTTCCTAAAGAGATGGCAGGAAGGACAGCCCATTGTATTGTGCATATTTGCCACCTATGGTCAACCTACAGGATTGTTATGGCAGGATGGACCATTATTATGGACCTATTCAAAGATTTCTCCGAAAAAATCCATAGAACATTATCCCACTGCACTTGCTGCTTTAGCCTTGAATGGTATCCAACAATGCTTGCAGTCTTTTGGAGTTTCTCCTGCCAGTATAATAGTGCCCTATTCCAGTCATCAAATTAAGATTTTGTGTGGCACTGTAGATTACTGGGCAATATTGCAATGTAGCTTTGAAGGATTGATTGATAACCATTATCCTAAGCATCCATTACTATCATTTTTTAAGGAGCACCCAGTGATATTCCCTAAGGTTACTTCAGCAGTACCACTTCAAGGGTCACCAAATGTGTTTACTGATGGCTCAAAGACAGGCTGTGGAGCCTATTTGATAGAAAGACAAGAGCCCATATTATGTCAATTTCAACCAGGCTCCCCCCAAATAGTAGAGTTGAAAATAGTAATTGAGGTGTTTAAAAGATGTCAATTTGCATTCAATTTGATCTCAGATTCAGTCTATGTGGTCAACGCAGTGAAAGTATTAGAATTAGCAGGTCCTATTAAGAATAGTAGTACTGTATGTGCCTTATTACAAGAGTTACAAGTTTTAATCTGGCAGAGAAAAAGGTGTTTTTATATTCAACATATCAGAGCACATACAGGATTACCTGGACCATTAAGTGAGGGTAATGATAAAGTTGATCAATGGACTAGGATGACATGCATTTTTTGGAGCTCATTCCTGGACCAAGCCAGACAGTTTCACCAATTATTTCATGTAAATGCAAAAACTCTACAGCAGAAATTCCATTTGTCTAGAGCAGATGCTAGACAAGTGGTTTTGGACTGTCCTCAGTGTGTGATTCATCATCATCCTACCAGTGTGGGAGTGAACCCTAGAGGGTTGATGCCACTCAAAATCTGGCAAATGGACGTTACCCACATTTCAGAGTTTGGAACCTTAAAATATATTCATGTATCTGTGGATACCTGCTCAGGTATCATACATGCTACACCTATGAGTGGAGAAAAGGCTCGCAATGTCATAGGGCATTGCTTAGAAGCCTGGGCTGCATGGGGATAACCACAGCAGCTGAAAACGGACAATGGACCAGCCTGTATGGCACAGTCCTTTTTTCTCCTTCTGTAACCAGATGCAGGTACAGCTTAATCACGGATTACCATACAATCCTCAAGGACAAGGAATTGTGGAGCGTGCTCATTGCACCTTGAAAGAATGCTTGCAAAAACAGAAAGGGGGAATAGGCCAAGGCCGTACCCCCAAGGAGAGAATGTCTTTAGCTTTATTTACTTTAAACTTTTTCAATTTGGATGCTCAAGGCCGCTCAGCAGCGGACAGACATCAGGATTCCCATGGTTCACCTAAAAGCATGGTGAAGTGGAAGGATATTTTGACAGGCTCTTGGCGGGGGCCTGACCCCGTGCTAACATGGGCGAGAGGGTCTGTTTGTGTTTTTCCTCAGGATCAACAAGATCCAGTGTGGGTGCCTGAACGCCTTGTGAGGAAGATTCGTCATGAAGACCTTCCTAAGGATCCTGGTGTTAGTAGCAGTGAGTATGTCAGGAATGACCGAGCCAAGATGGGGGATCGTGTCGATATTCCCAAAGCCGATGCCGGTCAGACATGATGCAACTGTGTTTCCACGCTTATTTAGCAGTAATAGAAGCCTAGGCTTACCCTACCTTCTCTTTGATGATCAGAAAAGCCCTATAGAGGGTAATAGAAATGTCAGCTTGTAGGGTAGTCTGTGCTTTTTGATGAGCTTCAATAGGTCAGATAATACAAAATGCATTAAATTGTCTCAGCAGTCAGCAGATTTTTTACCACAACTGAGATTTGGAGGTAGGAGTGGTGGTTTGTTTTCAGGCAATGGTTCTCACCTTGAAGGATGGTGGCCCACACGAGTCTCTGACCGGGACCCCCCCAGACAACCACGCTGGGCACCTTTTTGTAGAGGATCCACAGGAGAGGAAGGACCTTTTCCCTGGACTGGATGTCAGGAGCGCAGAGCAGTTTGGGTTCAACAAGATTATTTTTCCTTTAGCCCCATGATTAGTAGTATAGTGAATAAGTCTTGTACAGGAATGCTTGATATATCTACTAGGGATCCTCAGCAGACTGCCACCAATCCTTTTGATTTGTGGCTTTTGTGTGGGGTAAATGGAAGTTGCATGGACTTGGGACCTGTCATTATGCTTGGGGGAGGAATTTATCAAAGAGGTAATTTTTCCCTAGGGTCCGCTACCAAATTGGATTTTTCTAGCGGTAGTGGCTCTGGTATTTGGAAATCTTTGTTTCATTCTTACCGCAATAAGACCTTTTCAGCTTCGCCAGTATGACTCTGGCCTCCTTTTCTGTGGATTGTAAGTAATGGGAGTGCATCCTTAGGTGAAGAAAAGTTAGTATGCACTCCGGGCACATGTTTTTATGCCCTCTGCTGGAATGCCACAGCCTTTCCTGTGGCTGTGGTGACTAGAATGCCTCGATATGTACCAGTTCCTGTAGAGGCTCCTAATACCATGATGCTATTCAGGTTTAAAAGAGATTTTGGCATTACTGCAGCTATTGTTACTGCCATCACTATTGCTGCTGTGGGAGCTACTGCCTCAGCTATTGCCTTGTCTAGTTCTATACAGACTGCCAATGCCCTGAATAACATCTCAGCCACTGTGGCACAGGCATTGGATACTCAGACCTCTATGAATTCTCATCTCAAAGGAGGCCTTATGATAGTTAATCAACGCATAGATTTAATACAAGAACAGATTGGTTCTCTTTGGCAACTAGCACAATTGGGATGTGAGTGGAAAATGCAAGGTTTGTGTGTTACTTCCGTGCAGTATCAAAATTTTACAAAGGCTGCTAATCTGTCTAGACAATTGTCAAAGTTCCTCTAACAGGATTGGTCGGCTGAGTTTGAAAATTTGATGAGAGAGCTGAGAGCGACAATCGTCCACATCAATTCCACTCGGGTGGATCTGAGCCTGGCTACTGGCTTGACTTCCTGGATACAGACGGCTATGGATCATCTTAAGGAGTGGGCGGGAGTAGGCTCTTTGGCGATACTGATGATACTAGCCTGTCTGGTTTGCCTATGGTGCATCTACAAAATGAGAGCCACACAAAAGCGTAATGCAGCCATGATTATACAAGCCCTTGTCGCCATTGAGGCGGGCCAGTCCCCTCAGGCATGGCTCGCTGCCGTGAAGCCTTAAATCTTCACTGAGCATAGTCCCTGCCCACTGAGGTATTCGTTCCACGGATATTAGGGTCTGGCAAGTCAGTGACGGAGTTGACGGGTAAGTCTCGGCCACCTAAGACAGGGCAGTCCCGAGTGGGGAGGCTGACCCAGAGATGGGTAAGAGTTTGAGCACCGCCCTCCTACAGGCTCAGGCCCACCGTGAGATCCCCAGATATGGGGATTACGTAGCCTTTCTAGGGACTTCTACCAACTTAAAAAAAAAAAAAGGAGGAACTGTAGAGAGCTGCGATGTGCCGCGCCTTAAAGATGGCCCCGGTTTCCGCCTTCCACCAGCCCGACGGTGAGCGCTCTCAGTGGTAAACAAGTCCATATTTGGCAAAGACCGCTGATCTGGCTTGCTTCCGCATACGTGGGCCTCTAAGATAGCACCATGTGGCTTTACTTGATTGGCTGTTCATATAGTATTTAGCCTGTGGGTTGTGTCTGCCCGGGCATTCGGAAGACTGTTTTCAAGGGACCTGAATAAACTGCTGGAGAAGAGCTTTTGCGAGTTGCATCATCCTTGCTGGTCGAGGGGGACGCTACAACCCAGATGTCCCTCAACCGAAGAATGGATTAAAAAACCTGTGGTAATTCTACACAATGGAATACTACTCAGCTATCAGAAACAATGAAATTATGCAATTTGCAGCCAAATGGGTGGAACTAGAGAAGCTCATCCTAAGTGAGCTAACCCAGACTCAGAAGGATGCACATAGCATCTATTCACTTATCGGATTTTAGCTATATAGTACAGGATATCTATACTATAACCAACGCACCAAAGGGGACACGGACATAGACTTTTCCTTTTTCTCCCTGTCAATGAGACACTTTTCCCTAGTGGTGCTGCCTTGTAGGCCCCCAGTGCATGAGGTGGCTCTCGGCCCACATATGACTGCTGAACTGGGTCAGGGGACTGTTATGTAGGGACACTCCACTCCAGAGGAGTGGGATGGAAGGGTTAGGCGGTAGAGGGTGGGAAGGCGGGACTGGGAGGGGTGGAAAGAGGACACTATGATGAAGATGTAACCTGAAGCAGTAAATAAATAAAAAATAAATAAATAAATAAATAAATAAATAAATAGGTAGATACATAGATAAATAAATAAATAAAATGAATTTTACTTTTCTGTTTCTATCATTTTAATATAATTTAATTTGAATGTGTTATTAATATCAACTAAAAGAATATATTTATGTGGTAAAATATTTTACCTTAAATATTATATTTCCTAATTGCTATTGTTTTAATTATTCATAATTTAAGAGTATAATGTGATAATCAGGTTTACAGACACGTATGCAATATGTAATTGTCTCATCAAGGTGGGTACCATTTCCATCTACTTAAATGTTTTTAAATTTTTTATTAGCATAATAACTATACATATTTATGATTTTCATTATGTTATTTCAATAAATGTATTTCTTGTTGCTCAAATCAGTGTAAATAATGTTTGTATCTTGTTGATTACTTTATAATTCAAGTCTTTGATCTTCATTCTTATTTTTATCATATATATGTTATTTAGTTATTCCACTATTATACAAATAATAGAAGTATTCTGTGTTTTTATAGACATAATCAGACTCTCTTTACTGCCCTTTCCTCTGCCCTTTCTGTTCCTTTATACTCTATACTCTATCTTCAGATTGACCTCAGAATTATCAATGAGGCACAGTCATCAGCACTGGACTCACCTGGGATAAGACAAGCTCACATTTCTTGATGAAGCAGCACTTTATTAGCAAAAAATCGACTGAAAGTATGAAATGGTATATGTCTGTTATCTATTCCTAGTTTTATTTCGTAGTGTTAGCACAAATTTCAAGTGTCTGAAGGACAGATTGGAACAGTCGAATAACCTATTAACCATTAATTAACTGTTAGAGAAACTAACAGTTTAGTTGATAATTAATTATATGTAAACAGATGAGGAAAACTTCTGGAAATGAAGAGAAAACATGAGTTAAAAAGTGGAGACAATGAGGGAGAAAACAAAAGTAGTGAAGTTAATGTTTACATTATGGGACAACAAATAGATTTTGGAAATCAGAAAATATGAATAGAAAATCTGAATGCTCTTGATGTCACAATATTCTTAAGCATAAAAATTGAACTAAAAACAGTAAATATGTTTTGTTACCCCATTGTACAATAAGGCTGAATCACAATGGACATTTTTGTTTATTAATTTATCCTGACTTCCTAGAAGCCCTTGTTGATAGCACATACTAACGGCTATTTTAATTGACTTAATAGATGAAGTGAGACCAACAAGTTTACGAGAAATAAGTTTAATTGTTTTGCATATAGTTGTTGGTTTCAAGTTTTATTTGTAATATTGTCAGGTTTATTATAGGAGAATTGGGAAAGTCTAGAAGGAGATATAATTATAGCTCTCTATTTCTGGTTTTGACATTATTTTAGTTTCCTTAGGCTTCCACACCAAGCCTGTCTTTCTGAGCTAAAGATTGAAATTTTGTACCAGTGAAAATGAAAGAATGAGGATCATTTCCTGTTAAGATTATATACACAGATTAATTTGAGGAAAGCCACCCAAGGAAACAAGAATGGAAGAGATCCCTAAGAATACAAGATCATTGCAAATTATATAGTAGTAGGTTAGTGACAAAATTTAAACTATTGATGATGTTTGCTTTTAAAATTTACAGATTTTATTTTGCTTAGTTTTGTTTATATATATTCTTTTAAAAAGAGTTTCTAATTATTTGAATTTGTTAAAACAGTTTTTGTTGGGTTTTTTGAATTTTAAATTATATATTTTTGTAATATACTTTCCACTCTCTGAAATTCTTCCTGATCCTCCCTACCCACTCAACATTATGTTCTTTTTCTCTCAGAAAACAACCATATATACCAAAAACAAATCCTCCAAAATTAAACACAAAAATCAAAAGTGAAAAAATTCACACACACACACACACACACACACACACACACACATGCCCTCACCACCAGCACCTACAACAGTAACATAAACATCAACAAATAAACAGAAACCATGGAGTTCATTTTGTGTTGGTCAAGTACTCTTGAGCATGAGGCCTGCTCTGGAATATATAATTAATATATCCAGTGTCATTCAAAATTAAAATCCTAAGTTTTTCTCTCTAAACACTATTAAACTTACATATTGTAAATAATTTCTTTGTTAGAGGTAGAGTTTTGTGTTACTCCCTTTATCCTTCCTGGAATTTTTGTCTAGTTTGCGCTTTGTAGGTCTTGTGCATGCCATATGGGTCTTTGAATTCATATGCACCTCATCCCTGTTGCATCTGTAATGTATTATTTCTCACAATATTTATGTCTCCTTTTCCAAATAGATCTATTTAAGTGCCTTAAAAGGAATGGCCAAATAAAGATATCCCCTTTTTTGGGATGAAAGCTCCAAATTCTCTCACTTTCTACACACTGTACAGTAGATTATCTTATGTTGTCATCTACTACAAGAAGAACCTTCTCTGTTGAGTATTAAGTTTTACACTGATCTCTGGATTTACCTGCATGTCATTAGAAGTTTTTCAATTTCTGTGTGTACTTAGAAGAATAATAGTAGTAGGCTTTCCTCTAGGACCATAACCTATTTACTCTCACTATCTTGGTTCCCAATATTGTCTAGTGTGGGCTCCATCTCATGGAGTGGTACTTACTACCAATTTTTAAAGGAGGTTGCTTGTCTCCCTAACATTTGTGTCACTATTCCACTACTGTATCTTGTGGGCAAGTTGCTATTGTAGGTCACAGGGTTCATAGTTAGAAGAGCCTGGAGATTATTTTTCTCCTCTGGTAAGGTGTGTAGTACCTGCCAGTACTAGGAATTTTTGTCAGGATGAGTGGACCTTCTAGTTGGGCCCCAGTTTCATGTTTTTCCTATTAAATGACATAAATACATTGTATCTTCAGGGATGGAATCTTATCATCATTTTGTGAAGGTACATTGACATAAACTGTAATGTTTGCAGTGTTTATGAGACCTCTTTGGCCAATGACTCAATAACTGATTTCTGGTTCTAGATTTCTTGGTAGCATATAATATCTAGTAAGGATATTCTCTCCCCATTATATGATAACTCCACTTAAACACCTTTATTTTTTATAAGGCTTCTAGTGTAGTAAAATTCCATGTAATTTTTTAAAATGTTGAATGTTAGTCTTCCTTCTACATATTTACTTCCTTATCCTGTCTTCCCATTATTCTTCTTACTTTATCTTAATATTCTCTTTACTTATTCCTTCATCCTTCTATAGCATTATATTGTATTTTCCCTTTCTTGGAAGATCCTATATTCTCTACCGGCCCCTCATTAGCTATTTAACCTAGGTGGATAGTCTAAATGAAGCACAAACATATAAAACCAAAAATCTAGTATTCCCATTAAGAGAAACATTCATTATTTTTATTTATGGATCCAGGTTACCTCATTCAGGTTGGTTGTTTCTAGATCCATCCAAGTAGTTGTAAATTTCATAATTTAATTTATCTTAATTGCTCAATGATATTCCGTAGTATAAATGTTTCGGATTTTCAAGTGATGGACATCTATGTTGTTCAAACATTCTTTCTGTCTGTTATGAATGGAGCATATTTACATACATACATATTTACATTTATATGTATACATATATACATACATATACATATATAATTATTTTTAAAACACTTATATACATATTATTAAGACTAAGTCTTATTTTTAGACCAAGCTGGTCTCAAACTCACGGTCCTCAGTAATAATCATAAATGCTGAGATTACAAGAATGCATAAACATATCACATAAAGTAATTATCTTTAAGAAGAGTCACTATTTGTTGGCTGTAAATACAATGGATTAATCTGAGATAGAACCTTAGATGATACAGTTCCAAGGACACAGCTAGAGTTATGTCTGTCTTTCTGTACATGCCTCACCCCAACACATTATGGACTTAATAATTTGAGTGGAGAAAGAAATCTGCTGCATTTGGCCACTCTCCTCACTCTCTTGATAAGGTGCTTTGGGCTGTAAACGTGTAAAAACATCTATTGACTTGCCTTAATAAACCAAAAATAATTATCTATGAGCAATTGATGGGGTTGGTTAAATAGTATAATTAGCTATTTTTTCTACAAGCAATAACTTAGCAAAAATAATATTATAAAATTAAATAAGAAATTGATTTATTTAACATCTCAACACTGTCATTGAAATCATATTCATTTTTTTCTCTATTACTTCAATATTTTAATTTTTGGACTCTACACTGATATTACATAATAGTTGGAAATTTTCCTAAGCTATTTTTGATATTGTTACAATGAGTTCAAATTTGAGAAACATTCATATTCATCAGTCCTTTTTATAAATGAGTTACTTTCCTACACAAGTCTCCCAGAAGTCATCTTTAATGCTTTATAAAATGGGATGATCAGTATGCTTTTAGATTTTGCTTGGTAGTAAATAGAGGCAAAAGACTGTTTCAGTTCACCTAGGATTTACTCTCTCCAGGGTCTGGAATGATGTAGTTTGATTAACAGGTATACAGAAAGCAAGTGAATGTTGGTGGGACAAGCCATTGCTTTTATCTTCCCTAAAGGCAAACAGAAGCTAGTAAATGAGTCAGCAAGGAAGTCAGGATATAGAAAAACAAAAGGACAAAGTATAATGTATGGTTAAATGGAGAAAAGAACCCTCAGGTACAGCCTTAAGAAGACCAATTGTAATTTCTAATTAAATAATTGAATTTATGAAGTTCTGTTGAAGAAAGCATACTTTTCTTTTGCACTTCTCTTCACCTTTCCCCTTATATACTAAGTTTTTTTATATTTCTCTTTGAAATTTTATGTTTAATTAAATTAAGAATAGGAAAAATGGGGAGGAAGAGGCAGGCAGTTCTTTGTGAGTTCGAGGCCAGTCTGGTCTACATTGTGAATTTGAGGACAGCCAGGGGTACAGGGCTACACACAGAGAAACCCTGTCTTGAAAAGCATAAAAAAAAAAAGGAAAAATGTCTTGTGTAGAAAATGGGAATTGATAAATTTAGCTATAATGTAGGAAATTTTTGCTATAGAATTTATCAAGTCCTTTAGGGAAATAATATCCATAATTTTCTGAAGTTTTCCCCATGGCAACAAAATTCTAGGGTTAGGAAAATACATGTATTACAAACTGAAGTTACAACCAAAATGTATTATAATTTTTCTAGTTGTATGTATATTGTGTTCATTTATATAAGAATAATCATGATGCTAACTTTCTTTTTTCAGCTTGATGTTTTGTTTGTTTTAAAGGTGTAATTTTAAGTTAGTAGTGAGGAATTTTCCTATTTCTGTGTGACCGATAAAGTGTCATCATTTGACAACTTAAAAACTACTGATAGATGTTAATTTCTTGTATTTAAATATAGTATCTTAAATAAAGAATTCTTTTTTAAATATTTATTTATTACTTCAGGTTATATCTCCATCACAGTGCCCTTTTTCGACCCCTCCAAGTCCTGCCCTCCCACCCTCTACCCCCTATCCCTTCCATCCCACTCCTCTGGAGTGGAGTGTCCCTACATATCAGTTCACCAGTCATATGAGGGCCAAGAGCCTCCTCATACACTGGAGGCCTACAAGGCAGCACCATTAGGGCAAGCTGTCTCATTGATAGGAAACAAAGTCTATGTTCCTGTTCCCTTTGGTGCATTGGCTGTAGTATAGCTATCCTGTATTATATGGCTAAAATCACAATTAGGAGTGAATAGGTGCCATGTGTATCCTTCTGGGTCTGGGTTAGCTCACTCAGGATGAGCTTCTCTAGTTCCATCCATTTGGCTACAAATTGCATGATTTCATTGTTTCTGATGGCAGAGTAGTATTTCATTGTGCAGATGTACCACGGTTATTTATCCATTCCTCGTCTATGTTCATAGCAGCCTTATTTGTAATAGCTAGAAACTAGAAATAACCCAGATGTCCCTCAACTGAGGAATGGATAAGAAGAAATCTTATAGTTAGTAATTCAACAATAATTTTTGCTGTTGAATTATGCAGACAGAACTATGAACTTTCTAAAAATATTTCCCAAAATTCTTGTGGAATATATTTAAATGTAGAAAATATTTTAATATTAGGGATATTAAGAAAGATTTGAATATTAAGAAAAATTTTAAATATAAAGAAAACAGACTTCCATTTTATGAAATATTATATAGTATCACTATAAATAATGAACTAGTTTTCATTCATCCACAATAAGTTACTTATGCCCTATAACACATTATTCACTCAGTATTTTAACAAAACTAAATTATATAAAGTATAAGGAAATAAATAAAAAGTTAACAAAAATAGAAACAAAGACATATAAACAAGACATACTTCCATTAGAAAATCAAGAACACAGTCATTCTTCCTAAATAAAGATGTTTAAAAGAAATTTAATTCACAGTTTCAGATAAGTCACATGTTATGCTTTCTGAATCCCAAATAAGTTTTTCTAGAAAACTTGTGGTGGAAAATTTAACAAAATATCAAAATTTATGCAAGTATCACACTGATCTTTTGATAATAGTATGTTGAAAGGGGATACAAATTTAAGCCAACGTTAGACACAAAGATTCCCTTTTACTAAAAATGTATATGGACATTCACTATGAGGTACTTATTAAAAGCTGCTTGTGGTAAACATGTTCCATTTAAAGCTGGTCTTTTGATTCATCTCCATGACTATGGGTTGATTGTAACATTCCAATGAGGCTAATGAAGTGTTTAATAATGTCTACGCAGTTGAAAAGCATATCTCACAGACATGATGGTTGCTGTCTATTCTTAGAATAGATTGGTAAACCTCTTTGCTTTTCAGAGTTAGATGAGATCAGCAGGGAGTATCTAAAAAGCTTCACAGTGAGGACTTCTGCCTTATGCTAATAAGCGTGCATTTCATAATTAAATGGGGAAACTTCTATCATTCCACAAATATTTAATTGTCAGAGTACAGTCAAAGTCAGCTTTGTTCAATTCCCTAAAATAAACCTTGAATCACTGTGTCAAAGATTCAAAGGGGCAGTAAATTGCTGTTGCTGCATGGTTCAATTATCACACTGGAACTAATTTAAATGAACAAACTTTCTATGCAGATATTAGAGACTTTCCAGACTATGCAAGCATATATTTTATTTTATATATTTTTCTGTATTGCTTATAATTCAAATAACATAATTAGAAATAGTAAGCAAAGGGACTATGCTCTGTCTTTATGAGATTTACTTAGGTACATGTTAAGATTTCTGTTTAAACTATAAAGCTCTTTTAATGTATTTGTTTCTTCTAATTCATACACATCAACTCTTTCTTCTGTCCATTTCCTTATACAGTACTGTGGGAATGTGATATCCAGATTTTCAGTCTATCATATTTTTTGGTTCTCCTATTTAGTGAGCACAAAATTAGCAGTCTATAGTTGACTGAGTCATATGTTCATGTACAGACCGTTCATTGCAACTGTGCTGTGATAAGCTGGATTTTAGTTTCAAACTCCCCATTTTGAGTTTTGTCAGCAAAACTCTGCACAGTAAAAAAGCTTGCTCTGCAAAGAAATAGCTAATGTTGCTGAGAATAAGGAACTGGATACTATGTCAAGGAAGAAATGTCTAGCTCATACCTTTAAAAAATGTGTAATATTATTCTTAAGCTCAATCTGACTTGTTAAATTTTTTTGGAAAACATTTTGAAAAAAAAGGACTATATTTAGCATATTTAAATGGATATAGGATAACTCAACTATATCAAATATAAACTTTTTGAAACATACATACAAATAAATATGAAAATATAAGTTCATTTCTTGTTAATTTATTATTTTCATTAAATTATTTTACACATTGTATCACAAAGTCAGCCTAAAAGTGCAAAATAGAACCAGCCAAGATATAACTTGGAGTGTAACATTTGACAGCAAACTGTAATTTATAATATCATTAAAATATTTGTAACAAGTTTTATAAAACCACATAATTTTGAAAAAGTAAGGATATAGAAATTTAAAACTAAAATAGCTGGGCATGGTGGTGCGTGCCTTTAATCCCAGCACTAGGGAGGCAGAGGCAGGTGGGTCTCTGTGAGTTCAAAGCTAGTCTGGTCTACAAAGTGGGTCCAGGACCCGCCAAGGATACACAGAGAAACCTTGTTTGAAAAACCAAAAAAAAAAAAAAAACAAAAACAAACAAACAAACAAACCACACACACACAAACAAAAACCTATAATGGATCCCTAATACTTTCTATTTAACTTTACAGTTTGTGTAAAGTTTTTTTTAGAAGTGATAAGTGATTTTCTCTTTTTTCTTATTTTGTACATGCAAATATTTTGAGCAAAGTCATTTAAAAATCTAGCTTTTTGGAAAGAAAACTAATGTAGGTAAAGAAAGAAGTTAATAAATCACGAAACTCTGTCTCTGTAGGTGAAAAACTTTCATAAATGATTTTGAAATTCAAAATTCTTTAGAACTGATTTCAAATACATTATAGGAAAAATACATGACCACTGAAGTACTATGGTTACATACTTTCTACACTTGAGTATGTTTCAAAATTTGCTTTAGAAATTCTGTGTTTTGTCCCTATTTTGGTAATATGTCATGAAAAAATACCTTATTCATCCCCTTAGTACTGAGCAAACAGTACTGTCTGAAATGAAATTGGCATTTGCTTGTAAAATTCCAG
The DNA here is from genome assembly GCA_907164525.1 of Lophiomys imhausi. NCBI lineage: Eukaryota > Metazoa > Chordata > Mammalia > Rodentia > Muridae > Lophiomys > Lophiomys imhausi. Next base: position 16,861,711 of record CAJQZJ010018033.1, on the reverse strand, counting down.
CTATTTAAAAATATATTTCATTTCCAAAGAATGAATAGAAGTTAATTTTGAGAACAAACACATCACATAATTTCTTTTTTTCTTGAGTCAGTGTAGAATAAGGATGCACTTAAGGTGTTTTTGTTTTTTTCCTCTCACAGGAAGCCTTTCACCATAGCTAAGGAGTGTATTTTCACTTATATTGAATCCAGCAAGTTGTAAAACACCCACAACAACAGGAACATTGCACCATTTATTATGAAGTGGTTCAAAGAAGTTTCAACAGGAAAAGTGCATATGCCTTGTATGGTGACAGCAAGTTATCTCCTTGGAGAAAACTCAATACATCTGTGACTGTCATCTGCCCACATTTCCAACCTCTCCAGAGAATTCCTACAGAAAGCAAACACAACTCTTTTCATTTTCTCACCTGCCACAGGATAGATTTTCAATATTGCATACTGTTTTCAATCTCAGTGAATTCTGGGTAGACTGATCCTTTCATTAACATTAGGGTATACCTTCAAGTTTCAAGGTAGAGAAAAGACTAAGCTCGTTGTTTAGATATGTTCCAGCTAAACACATGAGATGACAGGCATTGAGGATGGTTAGGATAAGAGAAAGAATACTGCCAATGTAGCACACTCCAAAGTCTTATACTGAGCAGCAGCATTCTTCCCACACCTTTACCCTCCCACCACTTTCATATTGTGCTCCAATACTCAACCTACTTCACTCTTCTTGCTCTCCATCATCTTCCCACTTCCACTCCTACCTAGTCCTACCTCTCCCCCCTGGATACCTCTAATTGCTCTCTCACCTCCTATCACTTTCCAATCTCCCAAACCATTTTGCTTTCTACCAATACACACATAAAACAATAAAAATAGAATTGAAATACATCAATTTTGTTTCCAAATTACTAGCAAAGCTATTTGAAAAGAAGTGCTATTGATATCAAAATTCAGTTTTAACACTTTGATTAAACTAAAAAAAAAATCTATCAATGTCAGGATAGTCTTCAATTGAAATATGTTTTTACTTTTGATGCTAAATAATGGTTTAGAGACTGTCATTCAATTCAAATGTAGTTTTACTATGTTTCCATCACACACACACAAAAAATCCCGTTTTTCAATATTCTGTCACCCACATAATCCAGACCAGAGCACATATGGCTGGGTAGAAAATGTAGGGATAGTGAATAGTGAGTGTAAAAGGAGAAGATGTTCTCTTTCTTTACTCTCCACAGCTTGGAAATAGATAATTGTAGCCATAGCAGCCATCTTGCAACCCAAAGGAAGGGGATATGATTTAAATAATGAGGCAGGGAGCTAAGAATATTCTAATCCTAAAGGCTTCAGCAATGCCTTAAAAGTCAGCGTGCCCAGCTTCTGGGCAATTCTGCCAAAAAAAAAAAGAAAGTCCCTCTTGTTCAAAGCATTTATTTGAGGCTTATGTTTTATGTTGCTAAATCTTACTTTTGTATTTATTTATTTATTTTTTGGTGATCAGCTGGTCTTTTATTGAAATATTTTCTCATTGATGTCATCTATGATGTCATGAGGGTGGTGGCCTCATCTCAGCTCACAGACTGTGAAGCACCCAGGATCTCCTTAATAGCTCCAGAAATTTCTCTGGCTAAAGACCATTGTTGCATCTAATGAGCAATGTTGACAGTCTCATCAAAGTGATATTTCCTCTGTGTTTAATGTTCTTCTGCTTCTTCCTGTCTCTTGGTGGTACCTTGAAGACTTTGATGAGCAGGACAGAGGTAGAGGGTACCAATTCAATCTGAGCCTGTCTATTCTGGATGATCAACTTCACTGTAATTATCAGACCTTCCCAGTCACCAGTAGCTTTGGCAATGTAATCACTGTTGGAGAAAGGTCTTGTGCGAGGTTTTCAAACTGATTACAATGCTCTGAGATCTGGTACTACTCTTTCTGAGGCATTCTCTGATTGGATAATAAAGATTACTAATGGTCAATTAGCTGGGCAGAGAGAGAATAGGAAGGCAGGACTTCCTGGAAGGAAGAAAGGAACTGTGGGAAGAGACAGAGGAAGCTCCATTTCTCAAGAGACATGGAAGAAGACAGGCATCTCTGTGGGCTCAGAAGGTGCAAGAGAGTCATGTGGCTTGTAGAGAAGAGTTGGTTGGGTTAACTTAGGTGTACTAGTTTAGAGTCTGCCCAGCTGAGGCCTAAGCATTGAAACATTAAAAGGTCTTGGCATATTTATTTATTGGGGCAAAAGGCTGCCCTGGGTCCAGCTCTCTTCACCTGGAGACATAAGTCTGGTCAGGCCTCAACTGAGGCCATCAGGCCTGCCAAGTCTGCCGGCTTCCTGCCAGGCTCTACTGGTCTTTTCCAACATTTGACACCCAATTTAAGATTATTTTGTTTTATATACACTTAAAGGTATATTTTGTTTGAGTTTTTCAAGATTTGCTCTTTTTTAAAATATTTTTATTTGTTCAAGTTACATCTCAATCACAATCATCTCCCTACTCTGCCCTCCAGTCCCACCTTCCCACCCTCTTCTTCCTCATACCCTCCCATTTGTTTCCTTTTTAAAGTTTAAGTTATATATTTTCCCCACAACAGGTTCCCCTTTCAGTCCAACAAATGGTTCTTTCTCTTACAATAACAAGTATAATACAAAACAACAAAAATAATTAGGCCACAATTATGAAAACTATAAGTCTTAGCATACATTCCCAGTGTCCAGTCGATATGTATTTGGTAACTGATGTTAACATTCTACTATGCATCCATCTCTATGAGTTTAAAGATCTATATCCAACTCAGTTCCATCCTAACTTGCATCACAATCTGAAAAACATCTTCTTAGATCCAGAACACCCTCTTAATTCATAAACAGCTCAAAATTTAACTATGAGACTATAACTATCTAGTCTTCAACCACATCAGAGACCTAAAGGATAAGTATATCTGATTATACAGGAAGTACAGGGCCAGCAGCTTCCAAACCTAAGAAATGACAGACAACTGGCTGCCTGAACAGTTCCCAATTTCTCTCCATACATTAGAACATTAATCTTCAGCCTTTTGGCCCTGTTTCTCTGACAAAGATTAATTGTAAAGCAGGAATTATGAAGGACTTGCCTATCCTATCTTGGTAGAACTAGACTTTCGACTTAGCTGCTTCCAAGTTTTGTCTTTTTTGGACAGCATCCTGTCCACAGTTGAAGCAAGGGAATTTTCTTGCCATGTGAATGGCTTGCCACTAATGCAACCATCTCCAATTGGAGATTCTTCGATGCTCATCATCTACTTGGAGTAAAATAGGGGGTACTGTCAGGAGCTGACATGACTCAATATAAAAAAAAATCTTAAGTTAAGAAAACATTTTTGAATGCCATATTCTAATGATCTCTTGAGGTTTTTGAAGACAACCTGTCTATCTCTATATATTTGGATAACCAAATGTTGCTTGTCTCTTCGCAACTTGATTTCTGATTAACTTAGAAAATGACTGTGATAGACTACCCTAGTACCTAACAAAATGACATGCTTGAATGACTATTGGTTTGCATTTCTTAATTATCCTAAACAATTAATGACAGTTACTAATAAAAGGCCAAAACTTCACTCTTCATTTTTAAGCATTTCCTAAGTACAGTACCTTAGAGTTAACCTTAATTTTGTATCAATATACAAAGATCAATACCAATGTAGCCAAATATAATCTTAATTTTGTATCAATATACAAAGATATAAAAGCATATTCAATAATCTTTCCCTTTTTCTTTATCATCCCCATATCATATCTTTATCCCATTTTTTCTCAAGTCTTTCCCCCCCATACATAGGAGAGAAAGAAGGATACAGAAACACAAAAGAGAGAAATCCCTGGGTTTAACCTCCAAAACCTATTTAACAAGACCATTTAACAACTTTTAACTTCTCCTCCTAAATAACAACAAGTATCTATAACCCATCAAATGACCAAAGGGGGGAATTACCTACCCTGCCTTCTGGGGATGGGGCGTCCAAAATATCAAAATGATTTCTTGCTCAATCTCAATTGAAAGACAATAGTTTTTATATTGTAAAAAAACAAAAACAAAAACAATTTGTTCCAGGAAAAGTATTACCTGCCTCACTTCCTCCTCAAAATAAGTAGTGTCCCAGAATTAGGATTAGGACCGGGCTCTGTTCTTATCTTTCCAGGAGATTAAAAACATCCATCTAAGGAGATCAGGGACAACTGAACAACTGAAACCTCATAAGAAAACAGATCAGACCCCAAAGAAGATAATTAGCCCAGACGATCCAGCCTCATAGGCTTCCTCAATAGCTGTTTCCTCAAAATTCTACACCCCAATAACTCAAAATCACTAAGATCGTTCAAGATTTGCTTTCTAAAATTTCAGTTGAAAGACAATACTTTTTCTATTTCCAAAAGAGAATTTTCCTTATGAAAGATATTACCTGCCAAAAAAGGAGCACCCCAAAGCTAGTTTTCCAGCAGGGTTTTGTTCTTATCTTTCCATGAGAATGAAGCATTCAACTAAGGAGTCCAGAGACCACTGGACAACTGAAACTTCTGAAGAAAAGTGACCAGACAGCAAAGAAGACAAGACTAGTAACTCAGATGATCCAGCATCACAGACTGCCTAAGTAGCCAATTCCTGAAAAATCTGCATCCAGAACAACTTCAAAATGACTAGCTAAGATGGTCCAGCTTCACAGACTGTTCCTGCCAGGACTTCAGTAAAGCCTTGAACTTTCTCACCCTAAGTTCACTTTTGGACTACAAACTTCTCAGGACATTCCAATTGCTGAGAACATGGAGACTGGACATCAATTTTACTATTAACTTGCTTAACCATTTTTCTATTTTCATTTGGGTCCCCAACAGGTTTTCTATGTCCCAATTTGGCAGGAAGCAATTTTAAGAGACTGATGTCCCATTTCCCAAAGGCAGGGTGGGTGATATTTTGGTCATTTGATGGGTTATAAATATTTGTTGTTGGCTCAGGGGTCTGGTTAAGTAAGGTATAAGAGGTTAGACCCATGGATTTCTCTCTTTCTTTTTCATTTCTCTATCATTCTTTCTCTCTTATGTAGGGGGAGAAGACTCAAAGGGAAAAAAGGGGGATATAGATAAGAAATAGGAATGACAAAGAAAAAGGTGTAAATTATTGAATCTACTCTTACAGATACAGAATTAAGGTTGTATTTCATTAGGTTTGTATAGATTTTTGTATACTGATACAAATTTAAGGTTATATTTTGGTTACAACATACTATGTACCACCTCTATTTAAGGTATTGTACCCATGTAATTCTTAAAAATGCAATGTAAAGTTCTAGTTGTTTTGAAAGCTACTATCACACACTGTTTAGAATTATTAAGAAATGCAAACTAATAGTCATTTGAGCTAGTGCTTTTGATATGTACTAGTTTAATTAATCACAGATGTTTTCTCAGTCAATCATATACTAAGTTGTGAGAGACAAGCAACATTTGCTTATTCAAATATATGGAGATAGATATATGGTCTTCAAAAGTCTCAAGAGATCTGTTAAATATGGCATTTAAAGATGTTTTTATTGATGTAAGACTCTTTTGACATTGAGACAAGTCAGCTCCTTAGGGCATCTCCATTCTATGTCAAATTAGATGATGAGCATTGAAGAATCTCCTTGGCTGCATTAGTGGCAAGATAGCCACTGGGCAGTGAAAACAAACCTTGTTTCAACTGTAGACAGATGCTGTCTGAAATGGACAAAACTTTGAGTCAGGTAAGCCAACAAACAGCCTAGCTCTGTCAATACAGGGTGGGGAAGTCCTTCATAATTTCTGCTTTACAATTAATGTTTGTCAGAAACATTGGGCCAAAAAGCTGAAGATATATGCTTCACCTGAAACTAGGCATTGTCTAGGAAAGCAGTTGTCTGGCATTTCTTAGTTTTGGAAGCTTCTGGCTCTGTACTTCCTTTTTATTCAGATATATTTATCCTTCTCAGGTATCTGATATGGTTGAAGACTACGTAGTTATGGTCTAACAGTAAGTTTTAAGTTGTTTATGAATTAAAAGGATGTTTTAGATCTGTGAGAATGTGTTTAAGTTGGTACTGAAATTTAGGATGGAAACTGAGTTATTGATAGAACTTTAAATTCATCGAGATAGATAACAGAATATTACTATTGTTTGCCAAATACATATAGACTGGACATTGAGAATGTATGTCATTACCTATGGTTTTCTTAATTGTTTCCTAATTGTTCTTATTGTATTATATTATATTTGTTGTAATAAGAAAAAGAGTGTTTTATTGGACTAAAGGGGGGATGTTGGAGAAAGGTGTTATTCATTGTTTTCAAAAGCTGATTTCAATGCTCTGAGATCTGACTACTGCCCTTTATAAGGAATTCTCTGATTGGATAATAAAAGTTGCTAATAGTCATTTACCTGGGCAGAGAGAGAATAGGAAGGCAGGACTTTCTGGGAGGAAGAAGAGAACTCTGGGAAGAAACATAGGAACCTCTATTTCACCAGGAGACAAGGAAGAAGACAGACATCTCTGTGAGCTCAGAAGGTGAAGAGAGTCATGTGGCTCGTAGAGAATAGTTGGTTAGGCTAACTTAGGTGAGTTAGTTGAAAGTCTGCCCAGCTAAGTTCTAAGTGTTGAAACATTTAAAGGTCTAGGTGTATTTATGTATTGGGACAAAGGGCCACACTAGGTCAGGACTCTCTTCACCTGAAGACATAAATCTGGGCAGGCCTCCAGCTAAGGCCATCAGGTCTGTCAGGTCTGTAGGCTTCCCACCAGGTCTTGCTGGCATTTTATAATCATCATCAACTTTTTTTTTGGAGACAGACCTAGGGGAAAGATCTTGAGGACCAAGCCAGATGTGGCAACGATCTCACCTCCAGTGCACCTCAAGTACACAACTTTGCTATTATTGGGGATTGAACTTGGGCAGCAGGGAGGAGGTGGATGGTGTTGTATGAACTCAGATTTGGGATGCCTGAAGAAAGTTTCTCTATAGCTTCCTCTGACCTGAAAGCAAAAACCACCAAATATTATCTTAATTAGTAAATTTATCTAGAAATACAATGCTACTATTTTTTCAGTTTGACTATATAAAGTTCCTGAGTACACTAACATTAATGAAATGTTAATAATATATCTTTTGTCTGTCTCTAATTAAATGTGAATGTCTAAAAGTTGAAAGGGTTATAAAAATATTATTTTAAATTTGTTTTGTTTTAAGCAACAATTCTTTCCAAAGAAAACTCATTTATATAGTAAATTAGCTATGCAAATAAAAAAGTAACCTATAGAGATACAAATGTCACACAAATATAGGGTCTCCAATTGCCACCAATTCTCCATAAAAATTCTATTAGGAAAAAGTTTCATATCATTAAGATTTGATGAAATAATTGTCTTTATTTTTTAAAATATGTAACCTGGGAGAGCATGTCATTATCACCCACATGTCTAAATGGTATATTGATGTGAGTGATGAGCCATGTTATCAGGGAGGTAATAAAATGGGCTGTTTCTCTACAGTTCTCTACAATCCAGAGTTTATCCACAACAAGAAAAACTACTAGGTGATAGGGTCTGATTTTGAGTCTGGCTTTCTATATAATTTCTCTTAAGAAACTGAAAATGGTATAATTGGCCGTTATACCATTTCATTTCTGAAGATATAATATACACTGTGAACAAAGTTATGGTATCAGTAAAATCAAATAATGGAACATGAGGAAGAAATGTTAATAAGTAGAATTGTTAATATAATTTTTTTCAGAATCTCATTCATGGGTATAGTATTTACAACATGTTCACACCTCCATCTTACTGCTCCAATTCGGCCTATATTCCCTATACTTCCACCAAATTTATGAGCTTCTATTCTATAAAAGTTAAACCTGTTGAGTCCACTTAGTGTTGCTCATAAGTGTTTTGTGTTCAGGTCTGACTGTTGGGGTTTGCATGCCTATCAGGGAGCTGGTTCTTGGAGAAGACTTATACTCCCTTTCTCAGGAGTCATTATCTTCATATAAGACTTCATCTATGGGTAGGGTTTTGTGAAATATCCCCCATCTACATATCATGTCAACTGGTTGTCACTAAGTAAACATGGTTTAAGTCACTATGTTCTTAAGATTCCATGGCACAGTTTCTCTATTATATAGAAGACAATATTGTAGAGCAGAGCCCTGGTCCCCTGGATCTTATAATATTTCTGTCCCATTTAACCAGTATTTATATTATATTTATTTTTACATTATATTTATTTATATTTATTTGTTTTGGAGGTGTTAATACTTAATCACCATTATAAATGAATACACACAGACACTGGGTGGACTTTAACAAGCCTAGGCCTGAGTTGTGCAATCCTAGCGCATCTAAGCTAGCTCATAATTCTATTTCCCAAATATAACCCCATATATACATATGTCCCTTTGGACTATTATTCTCCATGCTAAGCTGATGTTACAGGCTATGTGCAAGGATATTCTTTAATCTACCCAATGGTGTGTCTTCCTTGTTTACTCCTGGCTTCTTCTCCAGCAACCTTCTTGTTCCCAAGATGCTCTCTGTCTCCCTAAAAAGCCTGGAGAATCTTAGTCCCACCTATCTCTGTCTTTTCCCAATCTCCAGGCTCAGCATTTATTGAACCAATCAGAGTCAATTAAGTAACAGACAGCAAACAGGACCAATCAACATTTAGAATGCTTATTATAGGCCATATTATTTTGAGTCTCTTGGGTTCCTCAGACCACAAATAAAAGTATATGAATGCTTACCCATTTTTTCAAACATGTAAAGTGCTATGAAACATCAAAATTTAAAGATATTCTTTATTCACAGTGCTCTCTAATGATGGGAGCATTTAGTAATTTTTTAAATATCTTTTTAATACCTTCTCTAATTTTCTTCACTGCAAAATAACAGCAAGCTTCTACTACTTTTTAAAGATTCTTACAATACATAGTTATATAATTTATACTATTAGATAATCTAAATTTTTAGATTATATGAGACATACAATTATACTTATTTCACAAAACTTTACTATACAAAAATAATTAGAAGACATAGGGAAGGACATTACATGTGACTTAAATTAAAAATGTGCCAAGATATTTTATTATAAACCTCTAAGCACCAAACAAACAAAAAGTCACCCACATTCATAAAAGAAACAGTAGTACATCTAAAATCATACATTGTCCCTTACGCTGTGATAGCAGATGACTTCAATACCTGACTCTTGCCAATAAACAAGTCATCCATACAAACATTAAAGAGAGAAATGCTAATCTAAATAACATCATAAAACCAAATGTACCTAACAGATATCTACAAATCACTTCACCCAAATACAATAGAATATGCATTCTTTTTAGCAGTTTATGGAACTTTCTCCAAAATTGACCACATAGTTGGACAAATACAAGAAAATTGCAGTGGCATGCTGTATCTTGTCTGACCACCAAAACAGGCCAAGACAGAAATTTAAAAAAGAAATTGAAACCTGTTTAGAACTGAATGAAAATGAAAGCAGAAAATGTCCAAATTTATGGGCCACAATGAATGCAGCACTAAGAGGAAAGTTCAAACCATTAACTACCAACATAAAAAAAATTGGAAGGATAACATATTAGAAACTTAACAGTACACATGAAATATCTTGTAGAACAGGAAGAAATAACACACAAAATGGGTAAATCGCAAACAATAATCAACTCAGGGCTCAAATAAATAAAATAGAAACAACAACCAAGTAACAATATAAGGAATCAATAAATCGAAGAATTGGTTCTTTGAGAAATTCAGTAATACTGACAAACCCTTATGAAAAGTAAAGGGCAGAGAAAGAATATACAAGTTAACAAAATTAGAGATAAAAGGGGCATAACCACAAACATGGAGAATATCCCAAGAGTCATAAGGAAATAGTTCAAAAAATGTTCTATACTAAATTGGAAAATGTAAAAGAAATAGATAATATTATCAATATATGACACCTACTAAAGATAAATTAAGATTAGGTTAGCAATTTAAAGAGACTAAAACCCTACAACTGTAGTTAAATCAAAACAATGATTAAAAGTTTCCCAACCATAAAATGCTCAGGGTCAGATGCAGAATTTTAACATACTTTCAAAGATGAGTTAACCTCAATACTCTGCAAAACATTCCACAAACAGAAACAGAGGGAACATTTCTCAAGTTTCCAAGATTTTTAAAATACAATATATTCTCTTCCCCTAAATGTTCCCAGACTCACACTTCTCTACCCACCCAAATCCATATCTTTTATTTTTCTGTCTTTAGGATAAAATAGGGCATCTAGAAATATAATAATAATAATAATAATAATAATAATAATAATAAATTAGATAAAATAAAAAAATTTCAAATAGGATTAAAAAAAACAAACAGAAAAAAAGAGTCAAATAAAAGGCCAAAGAAACACATAGACACAGAGACACACATGGCCAAACACAAAGAAATACACAAAAATATAAAATCAGAAACTATAACATATTTACAAAGGACCTGTTAGAAGAACAACAAACAAAAACCCTGACACAACATTATGAGACAAAGAAACTTCAAAAGTGTCATTGAGTTTTTTCTGTATTGGTTAATAGTGTTTTCTATACCCAGTAAGACTCCACTGGGGAAGTAGAATTTTTCATTTGTGAGTAGTTAACAATTGGAGAGAACTTCTGGGTTGGGGAAAGGGACTAGTGTCAACATCTCTCAGTGATGGCACCCTGCCTAGACCTGTTCAAGCCCTGTGCATGCTGCTAAACTATCTGTGAGTTCGTATGTACACTGGTCATACTGTGTTTAGAAGACTTGGGTTTCTTAGTGTTCTCCATCCAGTCTGACTCTTACAATATTTCTGCCTTCTCTTCCACAAGGTTTCCTGGGTCATGAGGGGAGGGTGTATGGAGACAATCCATGTAGGACCAAGTGTTCCAAGGTTTCTTACTCAGCATATTGTCCAGCTGGGGGTCTTTGTATATTTGAACACATATTTTTGTGGCAAGTAATTTACCAAGGAAGCCATTTCCTAAGCCCCAAATTCTCAGATTTTTGACAAAAACAAACACAAAAGTGTTATTATATTTGTCTTAGTCACTATTCTATTGCTATGAAGGGACACCATGCCCAGGGTAAACTTATGAACATTATTACATTGCTCTTGTTTATGGTTTCAGAGGTTTACTCCATTATCATCATGGCAGGGACTACGGTTTTATGCAGGCAAGCTCCGGAGCAGTACCCAAGATCTACATCCTATAGGGAAGAAGGAAGGATGTGAGGGATGGATAAAGGAAGAGGAGAGAGGAGAGAGAAAGAGAGAAAGACAGAGACAGAGACAGAGAGAATGAACCCTTGACATTTCAAAGCCTGTCCCCAGTGACACACGTTCTCTATCAAGGTTACATCTCCTAATCTTTCTACTCTTATCAGAGTCCCACCTCCTGGTGAATAATTTTTCAAGTATATTAGCCTATTGGGGCCATTCTTATTCAAATTTCCATACTATTAAATATAAATATAAATATAAATCCAAAACTTACTATTTTATTTTATATTGATTTAACTTAATCACCTTACAAAAATCATAGATTATGTAAATACAAATAAATTGAACCATAATGCAACTGAAACATACTAAAGAGTGGACACAGAACAACTAGCATTTTGAAAGCACTGTATGGGAAGTCTAAGGGAAAGTCAGTTAAATTAAAAATTCAATGTGTGCCATTAAATAGCAAATAAGTTAAGATAGGTAAATAACATGGAATTTAAAACTAAGAAAATTCTACAATATAGCATAGGGGTATAAGAATACTCTATGAAAATAGAAAATAAGAGGGTATTTTAAGAATCCTTAAACTGGAGAATAAATGACCAAAAGAAATTCTAAAGAGATAGTAACTAAGGATTTACAAGAATTAAGGATTATATAAATCCTTGCATTGAATTGCTGAACTTGAGAAAGCAAACAATAGAGTAAAATATATGAGAAGACACATTGACTTAAACTGGAAGCATGAGCTGACAGGTAGAAAAGAGTAATTGACCATAAAATGCCAAATGTTATAACTGTGAGGTTCAAATCAGCAAGAAAAGCATAAAAGACAATAGGGTGGTAACTTCTAAAAATATGATCCAGAATCATATTTAATTCTATATTTGAGCTCTTGCTGGAATGAGAATTAAGAAAGGACATTTTTTCAGGGCAACTAAAACTGAAAACAATCACTTCTGAACAACAATGACTTCTATCCCTTCATTTGCTGGACTCATCAGTCTGCTTATTGACTTGGAAACAAGTATATTACTGAGTCCTCTTTCCATGTCCTGCCTTTGTAACCTATTTTATGTAACAACATTATAATAGAACAAAACACACATTTTAAAGTAATTAGACAACTACATGCAAGTAAGGAAGACTGAATGCAAGAGAAATTTTTACCCATGGAAGAGCTGCCCAGCTGGTTATTCAGTAACAAGTGGTTGGGCCCAAAATCATATGCATACAAGTATATTATATGAACTGTTGCTTTATGTATGTAAGCTTGTGTGTGTGTGTACCCATGAGGGGAATACATTGGAAGGTTTGTAGTGAGGAAATTATGTTTTAATTTCAAAAAATATGAAACAACTAAAATCAGTAAACAAATCTCAACCACCTTCTGAGTAAACATGATCTCTCAGCCTAAAGCACTTCTAAGGTTTGTCAGTAAACTTTGATAATCTTGTTTCTCAGTCTTTCTAATGCTATGTCAAGCACTGCACTCTTATCTCAATGTTCTTGGACTTGTATGCTCATCTTCCAATCACTCTCCTTTGGTCAAAATTTCTTCTTTGAGGTTATATTGAATTACAACATTTATTTATGCATGTAATTTATCTTTCCCCCCAACATTCTAACTCCTTCAAAATTCATTTAGAGTAGACCATTTTCTAAAATGCACCAAAGATGTCTGCATCTTACATTTGACCCACAGGCCAAACCTGTAGAGAACAGAGCTCAGAGAGCCTCCAACGAAATGTGCAAGTACAGACTGCAGACTGTAGTATAGAAAGACTTCAGTGCCACAGTTTGATCAGCTTCAAACATAACTGTCTTTATCTTTGAGATTTAGAAAAGAACTATGCCAAATTATGGCCTTGCCACTTAAAAGATTAGAGAGTCTCCTGAAATAGAACTCATGGTAAGAAAAGAAATTATAAAGTCTGTTACTCTAGAAGGTGAAATTTCTTCAGAGATGAACACAGGAGGCAAATGTGAGAAGAGTGTGACACCACTGATTCTTTTTTCTTCTTAGCCTCCAAGAATTGGGAGTATAGCTTCTGGGGACTCATTTTAACAGGCATTAGAGAACATGAGCTTCAAATAATCCATCCAATCTTGCCTAAATACCGATTCAACAGAAAAAGAGGGGGGATTCAAACTCTTTGCTTAAGCATATGTGAAGAGTGGATTTAAAGACTGTAATGAAATATCCCATTACAATGCTCTTCCATCTAGAGGAGTATTTTAATAACAAGGAGATAACTTGACATAAGATAGCTCTTACTATAAAGGGGCAAAGAAATACTTTGTTCTGGGGACAAATAGTACTGATCATGTATTAAGAGCACAGACTCAGAGTGCTCAAATTCCATATTCCAAATTATTAATAGTTTTATGAAGTTTTCAGAGTAACAGAAGAAAGAAAATCTTAAGTCAAAACACTTTTAAAATACCTTGATGACAACATCAGGTAGGCGTGTTACAACAAAGAGGATCTCTGCTATAGAGTTCAAGTCCTATCTGACATCCTTAAACTTTAGTAATCTGTTCACTTAATATGCTTTATGATTGTAACAAGAATATTAGCTCAGACACAGAGAAGGGCATAGGATGGCTACTAAGGGGACAAAAATAGCCCACTATATTATGAGACTCTAGCTATCTGTTCTTCAACCACCTCAGAGACCTGAGAGGAATAAATATATCTGATTTTATAGGAAGTACAGGGCCTGCAGCTTCCCAAACTAAGAAATGACATACCAGTGGCTGCCTGGACAGTTCCCATTTTCTCTCCATACGTTACAGCATCGATCTTCAGTCATTTGGCCCCGTTTCTCTGACAGACATTGATTGTAGAGCAGGGGTTATGAAGGACTTACCTACCCTGTCTTGGCAGAGCTAGGCTGTCGACTTACCTGCTTCCAGGTTTTGTCCTTTTTGGACAGCATTCTGTCTACAGTTGGGGCAAGGGGCTTTTCCTACCAAGAGATAGGCTTGACACTAATTCAATGATCTCCCACTGGAGATTCTTCAATGCTCATCTTCTACTTGGAGGAGAATAGGGGGTGCTGTCAGGAGTTGATATGTCTTGATATACAAAAATTTAAAGTTACGAAAATATCTTTAAATGCCATATTCTGAAGATCTCTTGAGGTTTTTGAAGAGGCCCTATCTATCTCTTATATTAGGGTAAGCAGATGTTGCTTGTCTCTTAGCAGGTTTATTTCTGATTAGCTTAGCAAGTAACTATAATAGGCTGTCATAGTACCTAACAGAATGACTGGCTTGCATAACCATTAGTTTGCATTTCTTAATTATCCTAAACAGTTTATGACAATTAGTAGTAAAAGGCTGAAACATCACATTTCATTTTTTTTCTTTACCTCCTAACCCTTCCATCCCATTTCTCTGGGGTGGGATGTCCTTATATAAAAGTCCCTCATCTCAGTTGAGTTGTATAGGACACAAGAGAGTGTTATAGATCTAAGAAGATACTTTTAAAATTGTGTTGCAAGTTAGTATGAATGTTGAGTCAGATATAGAACTTTAAACTCATGGAGATGGTTAGATAGTAGAATGTTAAAGTCAGGTACCAAATACATATGGACTGGACAATGGGAATGTACGTTAAGCCATATAACCCTCATAACTGTGGCCTAATTACCTCTGTTGTACTGTATTGTATTTATTATTATAAGAGAAAGAGCCATTTGTTGGACTGAAAGGGGAAACTGTAGGGGGAAATAAGATATACCTTAAACTTAAAGAAACAAAAAGGGAAGAGGATGGGGGGTTGAGGGTGGGAGGGTGGGACTGGAGGGGGAATAGGGAGGGGACTGCGATTGGGATGTATCTTGAAGAAATAAAAAATAAAGGAAAAAAAAAGAAAGTAATAAAATGAAAAAAAATAGCCCACTATAAATTGCAATTGGGCTCTGAACTAACAACATCCCAGTGTCTTCAAAAATATTGAAGTTGTTTGGCCTTGTAGAAGGTTCCAAGTAATGTGAGGCATCCTGAAAATATTTTAGTTAACAAAACTGATATGGATGACAAATCTCTGATAAATTATAGAAACAAGTGTTGTCCAATGGCTTTATAGTTAAGGGCAAAATATATGGAGCAGGAAGAGTGATAGTGATTTTGGTATTGTTAGGGAGGATCATCTTTATTTGGCACATTGGCACTTGCATTGTCATTATTGCAATATTATAGGTTCTTTAGGGGCCTTAAAAGAAAAGAATTTTCCCAGCCTCTGTACGTAGAAAAGATGCTGAAGATAAGGTTCCTCCTTATGCTTTGAGTCCAAAGGAATATATCAGCTAAGAGGTACTCATAGCTTTAACAGGATTTTAGTACACCAGAGAGAAGAGATTGGACTAGGTTAAGTGAGGTTTGTCTTTTTTATTTTGTCTTTTGTTTTGTTTGCTTTTTGTCCAGTGCATGTGTATTTCCATGTGCAGGTGCATACTCATGCATGGAAATTAGAGGGAGGAGTTTATTAGGTCTTGTGCTATAGATTTTTATTTATTTTTTGTGTTATAGATTTTTTAAGGAAAACTTTAACATTCATGACATAATGATATGGAAATATATATGGAGATGAAGGGTCA
The DNA here is from genome assembly GCA_907164525.1 of Lophiomys imhausi. Lineage (NCBI taxonomy): Eukaryota > Metazoa > Chordata > Mammalia > Rodentia > Muridae > Lophiomys > Lophiomys imhausi. Next base: position 16,845,794 of record CAJQZJ010018033.1, on the reverse strand, counting down.
TTTCTTTTTCCTCAGCCATGCTCTCCAGATTTCCCTTTGTTGATATTTATTTGCACAATTCTGTTAAAAGATCTACTTATTGGTGGTGGTAAGGAATAAAAATCAATGTGTACATGATATTATAATGAAGATGGTCTTTGTAGTATGCAAATCCTTCATTAGTGTCCCTGTAAGGCAATGGGCAAAGTACCCTGGTACTTTTTGATATACTGAGTAACTTAAGCTACCATGACTCTGTTGAACCTGACTTCACTCAATGGCTCCCTGACTAACAAGGTGTTTCAGGTTCTAAGAGACAGCTCTTTTCCTGGTCACCTCATATCTAATTCACATATTTTGTCTCTGAAGATCTGTAGTAAAAGCAACAGAATTAACAACAACAATAACAAAAGCCTTGTGCTGCATTGTTTCTAAAATTCACTGGAACTAAAAGTGAGTTTTCCTTTCTGCACAGGCACATGATCTAATCAAGTATGAATTAAATATTTGGGCTATGATTTTTAAAAATCAAATTAAAACTAATTTTCTGGATTTGTAGAGGAAAAGAGAATACTTTAAATTCTTATATTTCTCTCAAAAGATTTCTTCCCTATTATAGCACACCAGATATTTTATAAAAAGTAAAATGTAATAATTTATTATATTTCAAAATGAAAACATCATAATACTCATATTAATCACTTTTCTTTGGAAATTAGTCTTAGTAATTCTTATTATTCATTATTCAAGCTTACCAGACTCAAAATCAAATCTCATCATATAATTGTGATGATTCAATAACAACAAATTCACAGAAGTGGTGAATAATTTGTGAATAGTTAGGTAGTGGAGTTAAGAAGGAAATAGAGAGTGGAATATATTATAAAAATTGAACAAAAATTGCCCAAAGAACCAAGAAATGAGACCAATTAGAAATTGTATTTTAACATGTCTTAGCTTAAAAGATCAGACATTGCTTTCAAAACTGAGAAAAATAAGAAATATCAATACTATTTAGAAATGAGGAAAATTATACTAGAAGAAATATCTATACGTGTTTGTGGAACAGTGTAAGCTAGACTAGAATGGGCTAAAACTAAGAGGCACTGTATTTTTCATAGAGTTTTCAACCATGTGACATTTTGCTGACAAGATAAAACATGGTAAAATGTGATAAAAGTTAAAATCAATTAAAAAGAAAATCACCATGCCAGGGTCCCATATTCTAGAATTCCCTGTTTTTTTATATCAAGCAGGAAAATCTGTATATAATAAATATATATACATATTATATATACATATTTATATTTAATATATATATATAAATAATGGATTTTCTTGCCCAGTAACAAGGATGCCACTAATACAACCACCTCCAAATGAATATTCTTTGATCCTCATCATCAACTTCAAATAGAATAGGGGATGCTGTCAGGAGCTGGCATGTCTCAATATCAAAAAACTTTAAGTTAAAAAAAACATCATTCAATGCCTTATTCTACTGATGTCTTGAGATTTTTTGAAGACAACCTATCTAGTTCCTATATATTTAGATAAGCAAATGGTGCTTATCTCTTAGCAACTTGATTTCTGATTAACTTAGAGAACATCTGTGGTAAACTATGCTAGTACCTAACAAAATGACATGTTTGAATGACTATTAGTTTGCATTTCTTAATTATCCTAAACAGTTTGTAAAAGTTGCTATCAAAAGGCCAAAACTTCACATTGCATCATTAGGCATTACATAGGTACAATACCTTAAAAAGAGTTAACCTTAATTTTTTATCAATAAATTGTAACCGAACTTTTAAATTATTATTTAACACTTATTTATTACTAAATTCACTTATAACAAACACCAACAATTTCTTAACTATTAAACCTATAAATTCCTACAACCCCTTTAACCTATCCACTAAACCTATTGATAATCATAACAACTACTTTTATAACCTTTTAGAATGATACAGTCTCTGGGACAGGTCCTCAGTCGTCAGGAAACCAGTCTCGGGGGTAGACTCTTTAACGCACTTAGCAGTCCTTTTTCTGGAATAGCTCAGATGCAGGTTCGTCAGGGTAAATTGGCTATCGAAGTCTCACTTTAAATAAGGCTTGAGGCTTTCTTCTCTCTGGGAGACCTCAGCGTCTGTAGGCCACCTTACTTCCTTCGTATCAGCAACTCTGCCGTTCTGCCTCAGTCTTTAAAGCTGGCCACAGTTCCGTTCAGGCCACTGTTCGGACAGGTCAAACCCCTCTAGGCAAAAGCTGAGCCACAGGGTTTAGTCCTTGGCCTTTTGCTGTCTTGCCGAGGCTTTCTCTGCTCACCAGCTTCCTTCTGCCTCAGGGAGATCTGGCCATTGGTCTACCAGAACTTTCTCCAGCAGGACTCTCGGAGCTCTCTCATATCGGGGGCTCTTAGCACGCGCGCCTCTCTGGGCTCATCCACTTGTCCTTAAATAGGATCACTCCTTGTTCCACCTGCTTCAGCTGAATTTGGGCTCTGCGCACTTAGCAGTTGAAAGCAATGCCAGGTCATAAAGTCTTTCCTTGTTTCACCTGGCTTCAACCTTGTTTTTCAGTCCAAAGAGACTCCCCTCATTTCACCTGACTTCTTCCATAAGCTGATAAGCTAATTGCTCACAGCAGTTGATCTTCATGCCCCAAATTAAGAGACTGTATCAGAAACTTAGGTATTCACTAAATCTAACTTATATTAACCTATCAGCCCCTACAATAAATAAATATCAATACTGATGTAGCCAAATATAATCTTAATTTTGTATCAATATACAAAGATATAAGAGCATATTCAATAATCTTCCCTTCCTTCAACTGTAGACTAATGCTGTCCAAAAAGGACAAAACTTATAAGCAGATAAGTCAACAGCCTAGCTCTGCCAAGACAGGGTAGGCAAGCCCTTCCTATTTCCATATTTACAATTAAGGTCTGTCAGAGATACTGGGACAAAAGGTTGAAGATAGGTGCTCTAATGTGTTGAGACAAAATGGGGACTGTCCAGGTAGTCAGTTGTCTGCCATTTCTTAGTTTTGGAAGCTACTGGCTCTGCACTTCCTATATATTCAGATATATTTATCCTTCTCAGGTCTCTGATGTGGCTGAAGACTAGATAGTTATAGTCTCACAGTTAAATTTTAATTTGTTTAGGAATTAAAAGATGTTCTAGTTCTAAGAAGATGTTTTTAAGTTGGTAATGCAAGTTAGGATGGAAACTGAGTTAGGTATAGAACTTTAAACTCATTGAGATAGATAATAGAATATTAATATCAGCTGCCAAATATGTATGGACTGGACATTGGGAATGTATGATATACCTTACAATCTTCATAATTGTGGTCTAATTATTCTTATTGTTTTGCATTGTATTTGCTGTTATAAGAAAAAGAGCCTCTTATCAGACTAAATGGTGAGCTGTTGGGGGGAAAAAGATACACCTTAAATTAAAGAAAAAAAGCAGATAGGAGGGTAAGGGGGAAGAGGGTAGAGGGTGGGACTAAGGAGAGGAGGGAGGGGACTCTGATTGAGATGTAACTTGAAGAAAGAAATAAATGTTAAATAAATAATGAACTATAAAAATATATGATATATATTTATATATTAAACATATAATAAATAAATAACAACAAAACCACCACCACTGCCATCATCAGTATACCTCCTGCTATTGTTATTTATAGTATGTATTTGCCAGTGTTCATTAGAGAAACAGAACTAAAAGAATGATGAATATATGTGTGTGTGTGTGTGTGTGTGTGTGTGTGTTTTACATACATACATAAGATTCATTAACATTGATTATAGCTTATGTTCTATTACAAAAATGGATGTCTCCTATAGAAATTCAAAGAATCCAGTAGTTATTCAGCCCTTGAAGTAAGATGTCTGGACATATCATCTGGTTTTTGGAATAAACCAGAATTGCGCAGAAGTAGGCTCCAATACTGGTGAAGAAATGAACTTTTGAGTGAGAGTGGGAACAAGCAGTCAGCATTCCTTCTTCCATGCCTTAAGTAGGCTATCACCAGAGGAGTGGCTCATATTTAGATGGATCCTCTCAGCTCAGAAGATCCACATGTAGGGTGGGTTTACCACCTCCGATGATTCAATCTAGAAAAATCTCTCACTAGTATACCAAATTGTTTGAAATATAGTTAATTCTAGTTGTGACCACAATGACTACCAAGAGTAGCTATCACATATCATATGGAATAACAACACCAAATTATTTTTACTGTATAAGAAAATAATTATTGCATTTGGAGAATCAAGTAGATGATAAAAATAATGTATAATTGAGATTCTTTTGTATATGTTTAAGACCATTGACTTAAAATTTTCATATATGGGAGAGGTTGGTGGAAGGAAGTGGAAGGGAAAATTGCAATTATAGTATAATCTCAAAATTATGATAAAAAGAATAAATGGACTGCATGCTGCATATTTAATGCTGTATTTTCTTCTTTTAGTGCATTAAAAATGAAATTGTCTATAACAAATTTCTCCATGTCCTTCCTTTGTAAAAATATAACAAAATCTTGTACATAGAAACTATGATTGAATAGATATTGATTTCTTTTAAAAAATAAGGCTGTATTGGGAGTCCCTACACAACAATACTCAAGTGCTAGCATATGCTGGGTAATGCTACTTGATGGGTGGTGTTAAGCATTCTAAATGTTAATTGGTCCTGTTTGCTGTCTGTTACTTAATTGACTCTGATTGGTTAAATAGATGATGAGGCCTGGAGATTGGGCAAAGACAGAGGTAGGCAGGACTAAGGTTCCTGGGCTTTTTAGAGAGATACAGAGCATCTTGGGAAGTAGGCCAGAGAAGAAGCCAGGAGTAAACAAGGAAGACATGCCATGGGGTAGATTAAAGAAGATTCTTCCACGTGTCCTGAAACATTGACCTAGTGTGGAGAATAATAGTCTAAAGGGACATATGTATATATGGGGTTACAACCAAGGCCTAGGCTTGTTAAAATCCACCCAGTGTGTGTGTGTATTCATTTATAATGGCGGGTTAAGGATTGACACGGCTGACCAATTAAATATAATATAAATACTGGGTAAGTAGTTTAATTAGTTATATTTCTTCAACAGTACTGGCTTAATTAATTTTAAAATTATGTACATGTGAGAATATGGTTATGTGCACAGCAGCATGAAGACTAGAAAAGAGTGGTCATTTTGAGTTGGAGTTACATGTAGTCCTGATCTATAAAAAAAAAAGGTGCAAAGAACCAAATTCACATCTTCTACGAAAAAGAACTTGCCCCTACCTAAAGAACCATCTCTCCAGCCATGTAGTCCTTCATATCAAAGAAATCCATAAATTTCCCCATGTTCTTGCTCTAAATGATTATTGCTGCATATTCACAGATAAAGAAATATGATTTAAATCATGTATTATTTTCTAATTTTACCTTTTGTGCTTTTTATTCTTTTATCATTATTCTATCTCTACCTCAAGTAAGAAACAATTTCAACTCATATAATCTTTGCAATTCTAAAAAATAACTTAAGGAAAATATTTTTTTACAATCATGCTGTATTTTCATATAAGGAAGTCAATACTAGAAATCTATAACTATGGAAACATACAAGAACTCTAATAAAATCTTATTTTACTTATAAAGTGATATATTACCAAGAGAGACTATCTAAAGAAAATTAAAAAAAATTAGTTTCCCAGCAGTGGGTGATGTAAAAACATCCATTTCTGAAGAGGCATTTTATTATTCACACTGTGAACCAGTTTTCACTGCTATTAAGATATCCTTAGGGAAGCTTTTCAAATACATTTTGATAAATGGTTATTCTTGAACAGGAATATAAAATGTTATCTATGTTGATTTAAAAATCTCTTTTACACACTTATTCACTTATCGCATATTAGCAATTCTTAATGAGAGCCTGACTCACATAATCAGGCGTAATTTATTATAAATTAATATAAAATTATAGTGGCTTCTACTCCCCATCTGCTGACCTTGTTTCATTTATGCTGTTTTTCATTTCAGTATTTGATCTTCCTCTGCATACATTTTGCTTAAAAAGAATCTGCTTTGCTTGTTTGCAAAGAGATGCTCCTCTGTAATACGTCTGTCTTTCTGAAAATGATAGTTAGGAATTGAGTTCCCATTTTAGCGTTTTCATTACTTGTTAGGTCTCTTATAATTTTTGTTCTGCAAAATATTATGTATGTTAATGTAAAATGTGCAGAGTCTAGCAACACTATAAATTGGGAGGAAAAGAACCTATTTCGATAAACCTTTGTGAAAATTTCCATTCTGAGGCTTCTTACTGTAATTTGAGCTTTTAAAATATCTGAGGACATATTTTTACATTAAAAAATAGTTGGGAGAAATCTCAATTACATCTCAAATCATGAGTTAACATCTGTGGTTTATAAAGTCAACCATTAAATACATAAATTATAATGGGACATGATCATGTAGAACATTTAGATATATTACATTGCTTCAGTTATATTATTTAATTGATGAGATTGGTGGTATAATTTATTTACATGACTATAAAAAATATAAGGGGGCTGCAGAGATGGCTCAGCAGTTAAGAGCACTGGCTGCTTTTCCAAAGGACCCAGAGTTCAAATCCCAGCACCCACATGGTAGTTCATAGCTATCTCATTGCCAGGCATGGTGGTGCACATCTTTAATCCCAGCACCTGAGAGGCAGAGGCAGGCTGATCTCTGTGAGTTTAAGGCTACCCTCATCTACAAAGTGAGTCCAGAACAGCCAAGGATACACAGAGAAATCCTGTCTCAAAAAACAAAAAACAAAATAAAAGGTGGATTTTCATATGTATATATATGAACCTTTTCAATATCTCAGGAGAACAACCATCTGCTTTTACTCACAAACATTCATATTTTTACACAGGACTACAGAGCTTAAGTAATTTTTAATAATAAGTTTTGAAACACAGTAAACCTTAAAAATACCCATTTTAACAGGAAAAATGTTCCTTTCTAATTGATAGTTATTAATTTGTTAAAGTTACACTAGGACCCTTACTTTTTATGATGGCTTTTAAGAACTATCACAACATGGCATAATAGGCCAGTTCATTTTATTTAATGTTAGAATGCTTAATAAATTGAGACATCATGAAGCTAAAAAGCTGTTTTTACAGTAAAAGGTAACATAATTTGAGCTAAAATGCAGTGTATTGATTGTAAAAAAATCACAATTACACTACTGACAAAGGGTTATTATCTAAATTATTTTAAGAATACATAGAATAAAGAACTCAAGAAAAATAGGAACATCATGGAAAAAAAAACAATCTAAAATGGATTATCCTGAGTGAACTAACCAAGACACAGAAAGATACAAATGGCATGTAGTCACGTATAACTGGATTTTAGCCATATAGTACAGGATAACTATCCTACAACTCCCAAAGGAACAGGAACCTAGCATAACTAGCCTTGGAGTAATTCCACCCAGAAACAGACCAAAACTAGTTCTGAGATATATAGTGGAGCTCTGGGAACCCTTTACAAGAGAGGAAGGAGGAATAGAGAGACCCGGAGGGGTCAAGATCACCAAATGAAGATAAACAAAATCAATCTAGGCCCCTAGAGGCTTACAGAGACTGAAACACTAACCAGGAAAAGAGGAAGAAAGCTTAGACTAGACCTAGATCCCCCCATACATAGATGATAGGCAAATTGGTCTTCCTACAGATCCCTTAGCAAGTAGTGGGGGCAGTCTCAGTCATGGACATTGAAACCTGCTGGTGAGACACTTGAACCTAACTGAGCTGCCTTATCAGGCCCCAGAGCAAGAGGACACTCTTAGCTCTATGAGACTGATGAACAAAGGGGGGCTGATATGTGGGGCTCCCGTTACCCCAGGAATAGGATAGGAGGAAGAAGGGGTAGAGAGTGGGAGAGCAGGATAGGGAGGGGTAGGGAGTGGTGTGTGATCAAGATGTAACTTGAATTAATATATAAATATAAAAAAAATTTAAAAAAACTAAATGGGCATTCTCTCAAAAAAGGAAATGCAAATTACTGATAAACATTGATATATCCTCAACAATCTTTGCCATCAGGAAAAAGCATATGTAAACTTTGATGTATTATATTAACCAAGTCAGAATGGCAAAGCCATGATTAATTAAACAAATCAGAGCAGATGTGGGGGAAAGGAAACAATCATTGCTGGTTGAATGCAAACTGGTGAGCCACTATGGAAATCAAATTAGTGGCACCTCAGGAAAGTGAAAAGTAATCTACCACAACAATCTATACTATACTACTCTAGAACATGTACACAGAGGGCTCTATAGTGCAGTACAGTGATACTTGCTCATTCATGTTCATTGCTGCTCTACTCAAATGTATAATAATTAAACTATGTTTTATCAACTATGGAAAGTGACATTCTATAGTAAGGAATTCCTTCTAATGCTTTCTCAGAATCTTCTCCTTCCATATACTCAATCATGAAAAATTGCTTTACATTTAATCTATAATTTCATATTTGGAAGAATTATCACTATTTTGTTTAACTATGCTTAAATGTGTCTTAAGTATGCATTTGGAAATATCAATAATTCTACAACTATTGCTACTATGATCTTATTGTTTTCTTTCTCAGTAAGGTGCATCTCTAGCCATTTCTTCTTCATGCAGGAATACCCAGAGGTAATGCATCCCCACACATGTGGACTGATCCTTATGTCACTATCAAATTTACATTCTATCTTACAAGGTAAGTTAAATTGCACATAGAATTTCTAAACAATTCTCCACATTTCAGAGTTGTGGCTTTACAAGATACTCATTCTTCTTAAAAATAGAAAACCCAATTTTATTATAATCCAATGATACAGAACACAGGCCAATATAAATATCTTGTGTTTTTTTTTCCTTTCCAGTAACGTGAGCTATTCTTTTTTTTTTTCTCATTTGTTAACTGAAATTTTTAGGCCCTGTGTGTAGGGAAAGAAATATTTCTGAGAATAACAACAGAATAAGAGGAAATTCATTTTTTTCAAAAATAATTAAAAAGATTTTAAATGAGAGAAAAAGTAATATGCTTTTAGTTTAACAAAATATAATATACCCAGAGAAGGAAGAGTCAACCAAACTTAACAGTTTCAGGAAAGTAACTTTTTAAGATGTTTTAATATTTTACACTTAAATAATGATTTTTTACTTGAGTTCTAAAATTTACTGATTTTTTTCTCATTCTAATATTCTAGCAGAACTAACTTTTTATCATTCACTCAATAATTTGATAGGTATGGAGAAGATTGGAAGATCTATTAAGTCTGCCATGTCTTAGTTTTGGAAGCTGCTGGCTCTGTACTTCCTGTTTATTTACATATATTTATTCTTCTCAGGTCTGTGATGTGGATAAAGAGTAGATAGTTATAGTCTCACAGTTAAATTTTAAGTTGTTTAGGAATTAAAAGGATTTTCTAGGTCTAAGAAGATGTTTTTAAGTTGGTAATGCAAGTTAGGATGGAAACTGAGTTAGATATAGAACTTTAAACTCATGGAGACAGATAAATAATGTAATATTAATATCAGTTGCCAAATATGTATGTACTGAACATTGGGAATGTATGGTATACCTTATACTTTTCATAACTGAGGCCTAATTATTAAAAATAAGGAATTATGTGTTCTGGGAGAATTGGGAAAGGGTAAAAGAGTGGTGCTGGGAGGAGTGGAGGGAGCGGACTGTGATGGAGATATAACTTGAAGTACCAAAAAAACGTTAAAAAAAAACTTAAAAAGAAATATTTAGATGACCTCATTCCTTCACAGGAAGGACAGTGGGTACTCTGTTATCTGTCCTCCTCCCTGTTCTGGTTCCTGTCTATATCTCTCTGCCTATCACCTATCTAACATGCTACTCTATGTGAAGTACAAACTTGCTCACATGACATTTTGGGAAGCTTGTGTATATTTAGACATTATAATAATGAATTTACTTATTTTGTGGCGTATGATTTACATACAATTTTTAAAGGGGTGCTGTCTTAGCCAACACCCATTGAGATCTAAAAGTCTCATTGCAGTATTTGTTCACTAAGATCAGCCTGATACAAATGGAAGCACGGAACACCACTACAGATCAAGAAGTCTATTGTTGAAAAAACAAACAGAATGCAGAACAAGTGCATGTAAATCTGGTGCTCATACAATGTCTCTTGAGTAGGAGATTATTAGTGCCAGAGCCAACTTAAGAAAGGACAAATAAATGTGGAAAGAGCTAGGAAAGAGGCTCATCATAGGGAGTGTAATAAATAAAGTATGATATTTTGAAATTTGAACTAAAAAGGGAGAATTTCCTAAGGAGATAAGCAATCATAAAATGCAGACAAATTTAAATATCATTGCTGTTTCTATCTGAAGCTGAATTGTATTCTGATTACAGAGAAGTCACAGGAAGGCTAGTGTTAATGTAGTATAAACATTTTGAAGTGCATAAGAAAAACTCATCACTGAAATAATCTTAAATTGAAGATTTAGGATACTTACAATGACAAGTCAACACTTGAGCAGCTCATTGAGATTATGTAACAGAGAGAGTAGTAGAATTTGCTTTATGCTACTCAATATGTGGCCTCCATGCATTCCTCTGATTGCAGTAATGTGATAATCTACTTTTTCCAAGTGGTACATTTTCTTTTTCTTTTTTTGTTCTAATTTTATCCAAGCCAATCAGAAACTCTGAAGAGTAAGGTATACTGCATATGCAAGAAAAAAAACATATGTGGATATTTGGAGCATTCAGGGAACTATTAAATTACTCTCTGTATGTGAAGTAAATAACACGTGACATGATTTTTTAAACTGGATATCACATAATAATACAGCTAACAGAATTTTCATTTGTTTTAAATATGTCTGTGAAATTTCCCTATATTTCTTACACTCTCAAAGAGCAGAATTATAATCAACTAGTACTATCTCAGAAGAGTTCTGAAAATATTAATAACATGTGTGTGTGAGAGAGAGGGGGGGGAGGGGAGGGAGAGAGAGATGAGAGACGGAGTCAAATAAAAATGTATACACCAAGCAAAAATGTCATTGATACCTAAAATTAGTCCCGAGGAGATATTATATGAGCCCATTATAATAAAGGTTACTGATAGTCTGCCTCTCAATATAATCTGTTCCCAAGACTTCACCTAATTACATGAAATGTTGTAGATGATAAAGAAATCCATCATTATTTTAAATGTCAATGTTTATTAGCATATCCTCCTCAATTTCTCAATGTAGTCTTTATACAGATGTTCTTTTCTAATTTTACTTCAGAGACTTCATGTTTTCTGTCATCTTACATTTATTTTACTCGACCCCTGATTTTAGATTATGCCTCCTAATCTAGTATTGTTTTTAAACTTACTGTGTACTTTTGAATCAGTTTGTAATCCCCTTGATCATATTCAAAGCTTTAAGCATATCATGGAGAACACAAGATGGCCTTGTTTTTGAGATGTTTCAATGACATCTATTCAGAAATATTTACAGGTTACAGTGAAGGAAATGTCTCGATTAAAGTAATAAATTAATTTCCTTGTATCACATTTTAAATTAAAATGTAGCTGCAAAGTCATTATATTACTATCAAGAAAGTTTAATGACTTTAACTATTCTAAAAGATGTCTTGAAAATAAAATGAACTTTATAGTATAGTTTGAATATAATTGACCCTGATGAGCAGATTTGTTCCTCTTTCCCAAATAAAATTTTGTTTAACTTGCACATGAGAAACAAGAAGCATCAGACCTTATTTCATCATCTGATATTTCAGTTGATGTGATTGTAACTGTGAAGAAAATATTTAGATAAACTTCAAACTAATCACTTATCAATGCTTTCTTGCTAATTCACATAGCTTCAATCATAGTAGATTTTACTGTTCTGGAGGGAAGTGTAGTCATTGTGATGTCTTTTCGTTGAGATTACACAATAAGAAACTCAGAGACTACTGTCTGTGAAGGACTCAGAAGCACCTTTGCATAAATGCAACCATAGTGAAGCTTTAGCTTCCATATTTAAGAAATGACGTTTTCCACAGCAAAAACAAACAAGCAAAAAACTAACAAATAAATAAAATTATTCTCATAGGCTTTGAAACAATATTTGAATGTTAAGTAATCACATGTAATAAAATATCAAAAATACTATTTTGTCTCCTGTATTATTAAGTTTATTTTATGTTATTTTATATTTTCAGTCTTGTGAGGATATGGGGACACTCTAGCTGAGATTCTTGGCAGAGGGGGATATGGAGATGGAGACTGAAGTGGTCTCTTCCTATAGCTAGGAAGGACTTCCAGTGGAGGGAGGGGACTCCAATCCATGGACAAAATTTTCAACCCAAAATTTATCCTGCCTACAGGATGCCCAGGGAAAAAGATGTAGCAAAATTTGAGGAAATGGCCAGCCAATGATGGGCCCAACTTGAAACCCATCCCATGGAAAAGAGACAACCCCTGACACTATTAAAGGTGCTCTCCTATGCTTACAGACATGAGTCTAGCTAAGTATCCTTTGAGTGGATCCACCCAGCACCTGATTGAAACAGGGCTGAGACCTACAGCCAAACACTAGATGGAGATATGGGAATCTTGTGGAATAGATGGAGGAAGGATAGAGAAACCTAAAGTGGGCACAAATTCCACAAAAAGACCAACAGAGTCATATAACCTGGACCAATGGGGGAATCATAGAGACTGAACAAGCAACGTAAGAACATGCATAGACTGGACCTAGGCCCCCTACACTTATGGAGCTGATGGGAAGTTTATCTTCATGTAGGTCCTCTAGCAATTGGGGAAGAGGCTGTCCCTGACAATGACTCTACTGCCTGCTGTTGGATCACTCTAGTAGGCTTTCTTGTCTGACCTCAGTGGAAGAGGATGCCTTTAGTCCAGATGTGACATGAAGAGCTAGGTTGGGATGGCTCAGGGTGGGAGGACTCCTTTTAATGGGAAGAAGGGTAGAGGAATGGGGGAGAGGGTAGGAGGGTGGGACTGGGAGTAGAGGAGAGAGGAGGCTGTGATAAGATTGTAAAATAAACTAATGAATTAATTAAACAGAAAAAAAGAAAGTTTACAATATAATGCTTGAAAAATATAAAAAATGATTCATATACACATATACATTACAAAGATAACATTAAAGTCATCTTTTGTGGTTAGGAAAAGAGGAAGCAGTTAAAGAAAACTTCAATAAGATTTTGGTGTTTAAAAGTTTGTATTCTCATCCTTTTGACCCAGTATGGATACTCCAGCGTTATAGAGAGAAATCGGGGACTGTCCAGGCAGTCAGTTGTCTGTCATTTCTTAGTTTTGGAAGCTGCTGGCTCTGCACTTCCTGTTTATTCACATATATTTATCCATCTCAGGTCTCTGATCTCTGATGTGGCTGAAGACTAGATAGTTATAGTCTCACAGTTAAAGTTTAACTTGTTTAGAAATGAAAAGTATGTCCTAGGTCTAAGAAGATGTTTTTAAATTGGTAATGAAAGCTAGGATGGAAACTGAGTTAGGTATAGAACTTTAAACTCATTGAGATAGGTAGATAATAGATTATTGACATCAGCTCCCAATATGTATGGACTGGACATTGGGAATGTATATTATACCTTATAATTTTCATAATTGTGGCCTAATTATTCTTATTGTTTTGTATTGTATTTATTGTTATAAGAAAAAGAGTCTTTTATTGGACTAAAAGGGGGAGCTATTGGGGGAGAAGATACACCTTAAATTTTTTTAAAAAGTAGATAGGAGGGTGATGGGGATAAGGGTATAAGGCTGGGCTCTGGAAGGGGAGCAGAGAGGGGACTATGATTGATATGTAACTTGAAGAAATAAATAAATGTTAAAAAGCAACGACAACAACAAAAGAAACAGGATAGCAAATGCCTTAATTTCAAAAGACAAAAAGTTTGTATTCTCCATTAGAAAAATGTGTACTTATGTATAAATCCTGTGCATTACTACCAATTTCTTTGAATTAATTTTGAAACCTACAGATTTTGAAAATGGTCTGATAGACAGAAGTCATTCAAAGATAGCACATGCACACAATACAATTAAGGAATTCAGGAACATTCACTGGACAGCTACTAATTGATTGTTGTCGGTTCTACTAATTTACCATTCTTTGGAGAGCAATACAAATGAATTTCTCATCATGTAAAATAAATCCAAAAAATGTACTAAAATCCTAAAGCATTATTATATAACGTATTAAAATAATAAGAAAAGCCAGGTGTGGTGGTGCACTAGGGAGGCAGAAGCAGGCAAATCTCTATGGGTTTGAGTCCAGTCTGGTCTACAAAGTGAGCTCCAGTACAGCCCATACTGTTACACAGAGAAACCTTGTCTCAAAATCTACACCCAAAAAATAATTCAAAATAATAGGAAAAATTTACAAGTATTAAGAATTTTTATATTTATGTTCACTTTATTGCTTATAGCATGGCATTTTAGTTAATTTGAAAAGAAACTGATCTTTAACTGTGAATCATTATTTCTACTTCTCACTGTTGTACTGGAGAGAAAGGAAAAAGCTGAAGATGGACAATATTCTAAGAAGTTTAAGGAGACAGACAAAAGACAAGGATATAAAACATTTTTTTTCTGCAATAAACCTTAGAAATATTTGCTTTTAAACATAAAAAGTGATTATGTTAATTGATTTATACATGAAAAATAGAATAAAAGTCACACTGCAAATATCTGTGAAATAAGGATTAGCACACCATAACGTCTTGTTAGAACTAAGAAACACAGTGACCTTGAAGCGACAGACTCTCCATGTAGAGACTGTGCAATGACTTGTTCTAACTTGTCTGGTATACTTTTTCATTCACAATATTATTGCAAAGACAGTTAATTTGAGAACTTTAATTATTGTGGAGGGAGATGAAAAGCAAAGTAGAAAAACAAGATTTTTTAAATAATTTTCCAGAAAATGGTCTAAACTTCTAAGTAAAATGTTTAAGGAAAATACATTGGCTAGTTCTTCAATATAATATACGATACTCAGGACCCGGAGTTCTATCTTTCATATGATAATTGAGAACAATTTGCTTACTGCAGAAATTATCTCTTGTTTTTAATAATACTATAAATTATTATTTTAATATACTTATGTCCAAATTAGTGTATATAACTCTATCAGGGAAATTATTTTAACAATATTCAAACTCATGTAGTTTACAACTAGCTTATGATTACAATTATTAAGTTATTTTTATACAATAAAATGTATGTAAATTAAAAAAGAATATCAGTAAATTTATTTTAATTATAGCTTCATATATTTTTGTTACACTTAGTAGCAATAGAATTTCAGGCAGTCTTCATAAAGAATGCATTAAAACTCATACAATAAAGCTGTGTTCATGGGCCTGGAGCAATGGTTGCTCTTCTGCAGGATGTGGGTTCAATTTTCAGCACCCACATGGCAGCTCACAATTGTAATTCCAGTCTCAGGGAATCTGTGCCCTCAACCGAAAAGCAATCAAGGAAAACACCAAAGCACATTTAAATAAACAATTTTCACTCTAAAAGATAGTTATATGATTGCAAATAAAATGTAGTCAGGAAATACATTGAAAATTTTTAATCCATTATAAAATTTCATTTGTCCTAATAAATGCAAGACTGATATTGACAATGAGTAGATTTACTTCTTCACAGGGTCACTTTGGAAAGTTTAATTTTTAAGAATATTTTCGAATGTGGATTTTAGTTCCTTGAATAAATGTAGCTATACATAAAAGGTTAGTGCTTCAGTTAGTGAATGTGAAAAACTGATAAATAACCAAAGTAGAGGATGAAACACAGTTTCAACTCCATATCTGTACAGTTTTGCTTCCACAATTCTATAGTAAAGATAAACTCTACTTCTAGATCAAGACATGCACACTTCCTCCCTTAAATTAATCCAGTTGGTTTGGTTAAGTACCTGGCTAAGATATCGCCCAAGAATAGGTGGGTTAACATTTAGATAATGCAATTTCCTTTCCCCAAATTCTCATTTCCTATTGTAGTCCCTAAAATCTAACATTAGGTTGGCTGGTTCTGTTCAGACTTAAAAAGGAATGAGTATTCCAATTTATTCTTTCCTCACTTTTACTTTCAAATGCTGGCCAGAGCTTAGTTTGCTTCTTTTTTTATTAAATACTTTATTATTTTTTTCTTCAAGTTACATCTCAGTCACAAACCCTTCCCTATTCCCCCTTCCTGTCCCACCCTTCCACCCTCTTCGTCCCAACAGCTTCCCCTTTCAGTCCAACAAATGGTTCCTTCTCTTACAACAGCAAATACTATACAAAACAGCAGAAATAAATATGCCACATTTATGAGAGTTAAATGGCCCAGTATACCTTCCCAATGTCCAGTTCATACAAATTTGGCCCCTGACTTTAACATTCTACCGTCTAACCATCTCCATGAGTTTAAAGTTCTATAACTGACTTAGCTTTCATACTAACTTGCATCACTATTATAACCATCTTCTTAGATCTAGAACACCCTCTTGATTCCTAAACAACTCAAAATTTAACTATGAGACTCTAGCTGTCTATTCTTCAACCACCTCAGAGACCTGAGAGGGATAAATATACCTGATTATATAGGAAGTGCAGGGCCTGCAGCTTCCAATACTAAGAAATGACAAACCAGTGGCTGCCTGGACAGTTCCCATTTTCTCTCCATACATTCCAGCATCAGTCGTCAGCCTTTTGGTCCAGTTTCTCTGACAGACATTTATTGTAGAGCAGGGATTATGAAGGACTAACCTACACTGTCTTGGCAGAGCTAGGCTATCGACTTCCCTGCTACCAAGTTTTGTCCTTTTTGGACAGCAGTCTGTCTGCAGTTGAAGCAAGGAGTTTTTTCATGCCAAGAGATAGGCTTGCTACTAATTCAACCATCTCACACTGGAGATTCTTCGTTGCTTATCTTCTCCTTGGAATAGAATAGGGGGTGCTGTCAGGAGCTGATATGTCTCAATATAAAAAAAAAATCTTAATTTAAGGCAACATCTTTAAATGCCATATTCTGCAGATCTCTTGGGGTTTTTGAAGATGCCCTATCCATCTCTTGTATTTAGATAAGCAAATGTTGCTTGTCTCTTAACAACTTGATTACTGAGTAGCTTAGAGAATATCTGTGATAGACTGTCATAGTAGCTAACAAAGTGACATGCTTGCATGACTAGGAGTTTGTTTTTCTTAACTATCCTAAACAGTTTAAGACGGTTGGTATCAAGAGGCCAGAGCTTCACATTTCGTTTTTAAGTATCTCTAGGTACGATACCATTAGGAAGCGTTACCTTTAATTTTGTATCAATATACAAAGATCTATTTAAATATGGCTAAATATACTCTCTTTTTTTTTGTTTTTTCGAGACAGGGTTTCTCTGTGTATCCCTGGCTGTCCTGGACTCACTTTGTAGACCAGGCTGGCCTCGAACTCGCAAAGATCTGCCTGCCTCTGCCTCCCAAGTGCTGGGATTAAAGGCGTGCGCCACCACTGCCCGGCAGCTAAATATACTCTTAATTTTGTATCAATATACAAAGTTCAATGCCTATGTAGCCCAATACAATCTTAATATTACGTCCATATACAAGGGTCAATACCATTGTGGCCAACTATAATCTTAATTTTGTATCAATATACAAAGATCAATACCTATGTAGTCCAATACAATCTTATTTTTGAACAATAAACAATGGTCAATACCACTTTAGCCAAATACACTACTAATTTTGTATCAATATACAAATGTATAAGGGCATATTCAATAATCTGTCCCTTCTTCTTGGTCCTTCCTGTGCTATGTCTATGTCTCATTTTGCTTCTAAATCATCATCATCTCCACCACCACCACCAGAACCACTGCCACCACCACCACCCACTACCACCACCACCACCCACTACCATCACCACCACCCACTGCCACCACCACCACTACCAGAACCACTACCACCCACTGCCACTATCACCACCACCAGAACCACCACCACCACTGCCACCACCACCACCACCACCAGAACCACCACCACCCACTGCCACCACCACCCACTGCCACCACCACCACCCAATGCCACCACCACCAGAACCACCACCACCACCACCAGAACCTCCATCACCACCGCCACCCACTGCCACCACCACCAGAACCACCACCACCACCACCACTCACTGCAACCACCACCACCCACTGCCACCACCATACTATCTTGGGATTCCTTACTATTGCTCACTTGGCCTCTATGCTGCTCCTTTTTCCATGTGACCTCCATGAAAACTGCAAATTAATTAATTAATGTAGTTATTACTAAGTATAAACTGTAATATTAGGCCAGCAGAGTGGCCGATGCAGTAGCTGGTGGCTTGGCAGAGGAGCAGGCGGCCTGGCCTGAGTGCCTTCACCCGTTGCCTAACTTATCCTGGAGAAAGAGCCCCGGGACCAAAGATGGCCTACACCACCTATAACCTAAACTCTGTTAATTAATATAAGTTGTTATATTAGGCTGGTAGAATTACCAGCAGCTTGGCAGGAGATTCGCCTGGGCTCAAGGGGAGTCTGGGAATCCAGCAGCCCGGGACTGCTTGGACTGAGGGCCTATAAGCCACCACAGTCTTTTCCCCAATAATTAAACACACCAAGACCTTTTAATATTTTAATGCTTAGCCCTTAGCTGGGCAGACTCTCAATTAGCTACTCTAAGTTAACCCCAAACCAACATGTGCCTGTGAGTACCTTCCAGACTTCTCCAGACATCTGTCTCCTTCTGTGTCTCCTGGCAAAAAGGGAGAGAGTCTCTGTGTGTGTGGAATTCCTGCTGATCTGAGGAAGTCCCACCTTCCTATACTCTTTCTGCCCAGCTAATTGGCCATAAGCAACTTTTATTAACCAATCAAGAGAATGCCTCAGAAGGGGCGGTAACCAGATCTCAGCATTGAATTCAATGTATCAGAAACAATATTAGACCTTCTCTCAACACCTCCATGCTCATTTATTTAAAATAACATGGTGTTCAATACTTTTCTTCATACTTCTCCTCCAGAGAGCAACAAAATTTAATTTCCCTTCCTTGAGAATGTCTTTGAAATTCTAAGAAATTAACCCTGAGCTTCTTTTTGAATCCATTCTTAAATAATTAAATTGTTTTTATAATGAATCTAAAAATCCCAATAAAAGGCTTTGATATCCTTAGTGTCTTATAGGAGCTCTAACAAGAGTCTTAAGGCTTTGTCAGCACTGTTTCTTTATTTTATCTTTTTCTTTTTTTAACTGGTGGAGAAAATAAAACCATTCCTCACCTAGAGTGGTATGAATAGGAAACAAGTTCATAATGGTTAAAAATTAATACTACAAATATTCTCCAGTTATGATTGATGCAGCTGCATCATATCATTCAAGAACAGAGTCATTTATTAAACTAATGGGTTATTTATTTTGAATACATTTAATTCTCTTTTCTGAAAACATTGAACAGAGTGTGAAGTATTTTCACATTCTCAGCTTCCATTTTCCCTGGTTATAATTTTCTAACATTAGTATGTTAACTTTTGTTAGAGTAGTGATCATCATTGAAATATTGTCATTAACACAAGTCAACACTTCAATCATATTTTGTTATTTTCTGCTTACATAGGTTGTTACAGAATCCATCCTCAATAGCACAATAAAATTGTGGTTTCCCTAAAGGCTGCCTCCTTTTGATGAAGACCATATCTCAGAATTTCTCTGTGTTAAACAGTTAGCCCAATATCTTGTAAAATGCCAATATAATGGATTTTATTTTATAATTGCATTTGCATTTTGGATTTGAGAAAGATATATCACATTTATAAAGATATTTTTATGACTTTGCATCATGAATATTTACTATTAACATTAATATTACTATTAAATTACTACTATTGAAATACGTTTTCTGACACTTTTTCCCACTTTATCATACTGTATTATTTGAAAAGTAATTATTATGAATAGCCCATAGAGACTGAGGTAACCTTTCATTGGTGTGGAATGTTTCTCACTGTTGTATCATTTCAAATGGAAACATTTCATTCTGTAGGGAATGGGTAGGCTAATGAGACTCATGGAGTAGTAACCTCACAAGTCTTAGGAAGTTTCTAAAGCTTACTAGGTTCATAAAGCACCTACTCAAGCTTATAAAAACAACAAACAATTGCTAAGGAGAAGACACACTGAATGTATCAAACTTCTTGAAAGATAAGAAGAAAACAATACTAAATGGAATCATTTTTATATTTATAAACATATAAGTATGTATGACAATGATAATTAAAAAAGAAGTGGTCATAATATTGAGGAACATTAGAAACTAACTGGGAGGAGTTAGAGCAGGGAAAATGTGGAGAAGAAATAATGTAAAAACAATATCTATGCATAAAAAATTTAACAATAATAAAATAAATACATTGTAATAAAATTTATAAACGTATATATTAATTCATATATATTCATTTAAATATATATGTATCAGTCAAATATTTAAGTAAAAGTATTCTGAGAATATAAGAAATGATGAAAACATGTCATGGAAATATGTCTCCACTACAGTCCAGGTATCCTACCACAGCATGCCTTGAATATTTCCACATAGCTGAAGCACAAGAAAGAAAAACCAATTTTATATAGACAATAGAATTGGTGAAAGAAAATGAATAAATTCTTGAAGAAATCTTGGAAAACACAAGAAAATAGTGAAAAGAAAGAAATAAAACTGACTAAGACCTGAAATTAGAAATAGAATCAAGAAACAAAACCCAAACTGGGAGAATTTTAGAAATAAAGAATTTAGGAATTTGAACAGGAACTAGAGAAGCAAGCTTCATCAAGAGAACATCAGAGATGGTAGAAAAAAATCATAGGTGTTGAAGAAACAATAGAAGAAATGGATTTGTTAGTCAATGAAAATGTTAACTCTAAAAAAAAAAAAAAAAAAACCCTGACACTAAACTTCCAGGAAATCTGGTACACTGTGAAAAGATGAAACCTATAATAATAGGTATAGAGGAAGGAGAAGAAACACAGCTCCAAGGCCCAGAAAAGATTTTCAAGAAAATTACAAAGAAACATTTTCTAACCCAAAGAAAGAGATGCCTATAACGGTACAAGAAACATTCAGAACACCAAAGAGATTGGACTAGAAGAGTCCACTTACTACTAAATAATCAAAACATTAAACTTACAGAATAAGGAAGGA
Organism: Lophiomys imhausi; assembly: GCA_907164525.1. NCBI lineage: Eukaryota > Metazoa > Chordata > Mammalia > Rodentia > Muridae > Lophiomys > Lophiomys imhausi. The sequence goes on along the minus strand of CAJQZJ010018033.1, from coordinate 16,824,524 downwards.
ATACTAAAATATTCAAGAGAAAAGACCAAGTAGCGTATAAAGGTAAACCTATTAGATTACACCCAACTTCTCAAGGGAGACTCTGAAAGCCAGTTGGGCTTAACAAATGAGCTGAAGACTATTAAGAGACCAGAGATGCCAGTTCAGAATACTATACCCAACCAAGTTTTCATCTCCACAGATATATGAAACAAGATATTCCATGATAATATCAAATTTAAACATATTTATTTGCAAATCCATCTCTACACAAGCTGCTAGAAGGAAAATGCTAACATAAGGAGGTTAATTACAACCATGAAAGCACAGGAAATAAGTAATCTCACACTAGCAAAAACAAAAGAATGGAAGCACACACACACACACACACACACACACACAAATATATACACACAGAAAGAAGGTTAACTAAACCAGAAAGTACAGAAAATAAATAATCTCTTGTAAATTCTGTTTTTGTTTACTAAGGTATCAGGGAATGAGATAAGGGCCCTACCCAAGCTTTATGAATAAATGACTTGGGCTGAGCCCAGAGTGTTCCTATGTAACTATCCCAAGGTCTGGGCCAGGAAGCATCTATCTTCAACAGAATTTAATCTTCTGCAAGGTGAAAGGCTTCAGATTTCAGCCTCTGTCTGCTAATGTAGGCCTAGAATATTTTTAGCCTCTGAGACTAACTGAAGAATAAGCTCACTGTTTCTAGATCTTTTTCAACTATGGCTGGCTGGCTTAAGTCAGTTGTTCTGGCTCAAATTCCTCTTAAAGCTGACTGATTCAAATTGGCTTCTCTCAGCTTCTGACTGAATTCCTCTGCTTATAAAAACTTTAAAATCATTGAGGTAGATAGATAATAGAATTTTTATATCAGTTGCCAAATGCATATGGTCTGGAGATTGGGAATGTATGTTTTACCTTACAATTTTCATAATTGTGGCCTAATTATCCTTACTGTTTTGTATTGTACTTATTATCATAAGAAAAAGAGCCTTTATTGGACTAAAAGGGGGATCTGTTGGGAGGAAATGATATACCATAAAATAAAATAAAAGCAGATAGGAGGGTGAGGGAGAACACGGTAGGAGGGCGGGACTGGGAAGGGTAAGAGGGAGGCAACTATGATTGAGATGTAACTTGAAGAAATAAATAAATGTTGAAAAAAGAAAGACTGTGCAACTACAAATAGACTCAAGAGAGAGACAATGGTAGCAGACGATTATGAAGTCATGGTACAAAACAAAACAAAACAAAACAAAAAAACCTATAGCCAGAAAAAAATACATTAAATAAAACCTGCCTCTGAATTCCACAAACTGCGTGGAACTGAATGGAAATGAGTAGAATGAAGAAACTCAACTGAACTCAACTGCATTCAGCTGAAATGCATCAAAATGAACTCTCTTTCCTGTCCTATTCTGGTGAGAGTTAGGCATATCCTATCTTTGGCTCATTCTGTCAAGCCTTTCTCTGATTCATTACTTTGTCTGCCTTTCAATTAGATGTCATTTTCAAAATCGCTGCTGTTCTTCAACAAACTAGTCTTAGTTTGATTGTTTGGGATTAAAGATGGACACTAAGGGTATGTTTATATTCCAGCCTATCATATAATATATAATCTAAGATATGTTTGCATTCCAGCTGGATCACATAGAACTAGAAGGACTTTAGTTAGACGTGATCCCTCGACAAAGCAGCTGTGTTGCTGGATTAAAACTCCTCTTCCATCTCATACAAGCAAAACCAAAAGAAAGGATGCACATGTGCATACACATACACACACACACACACACACACACACACACACACACACATACACTCACTCACACACAAACAAATTCTCACAAACACACTAACTTAGACACTCTCACAGGCCACCACAACCACTACCAATATCACCACCACCAACAACAAAATAAGTATAAACATTCATTGGTTATAGTAACTGAGAATTTTCCCATTAAAATGACACATACAAGAGAACAGGTGTGAAAACCGAATCTATCTTTATGTTGCATCCAAGAAAAACAACTCAACAACAATGATAGACATTAATTCAGAGTAAAAGACTATAAAATTTTTTTTCAGGCAAATAGATCTAAGAAGAAAGCTAGTATATCCATTTTAATATTCAATAAAATAGACTTCAGAACAAAACTAATCAAGCATTCCATTCTCAGCAAAGGTAAAACTCATGAACATGACATTTCAGGTCTTCACATCTATGCCCTAAATATAAAGACACATAGGTTTATAAAAGAAATACTATTAGAACTTAAATAACACAATGACCCTTCCAAACACTGATAATGTGAAACTTCAATACCCTACTCTCACCCTTAACAAAGTTATACATACAAAAACTAAAGAGAAATACTGAACCTAACAGATGTTAAAACCTAACAGTTATTAACAAAACATTTTACCAAAACGCAAAAGAATATATCTTCTTCTCAGCACTTTACAGAATATTCTGAAGAAAATTGACCAAATATCCTGACACAAAGCAAGTCTCAAGATACAATAAAATTTAAATAACTCTCTCCAACACAGATTAAAGTTGAATGTCAACAACAGATATGATAGAGAGCTTACAGACTGATAGAAACTGAACAACTTTCTACTGAATGAAAAATATGTCAAGACTGAAACAGAGAAAGAAAATAAAGACTTTCTGTAATTCAATGAAAATGAATACATAGCACACCTGAACTTCTGGGATACAGTGCAATTGGTGATAAGAGAGAAAAGTACTATACTAAGTGCCAATACACACAAAAAGATTTCATACTAGCAACTTAACAACACATCTGAAAGATTGAGAACAAAAAGAAGTTATCACAACAAAGAGGAGTAGATGGCACGAAATAATAAAAATGAGGGCTGAAATCAATAAAATACAAACACAAAGAACCCTACAAAGAGTCAGTGAAAGAAGCAGTTGGTTCTTTGAGAAAATCAGCAAGGTAGACAAACACATATCCAAACTAACTAAAAGACATAAAGAGAATATTCCAATTTAAAATATCAGAAATGAAAAGGGGGACATAAAAATAGACACCAAGGAAACAGAATCATAAGGACATACTTTAAAAATCTCATTAACAGCACCCCATCTCCTCAGTTCCATGCCCTGGCCCACAATTCTGGCATAAGCCCCCTGCTCTCCTAGAGGTCATGCTAGTAGCCAGATCCCCAGTATCACAGCATGATCTGCCCATTAACACTCCTTAGATCCTCCCCAGCTATCCCCAATAGGATCTCTGACCCTCAGCCACATATCTTAGCCTACAAATCTGACAGAGAACCCAGTTCTATCAGAGGCCACCCTGGTACCTTGAACCCCAGAGGCTACAGCATTTCCCAGCACACCAAAACTCCACAGACGATGCTGGGAAGAAAATCTCCAGAGGTCACACAGGTCATCAAAACCCAAGTGAACACACAATACTGGATGTGAGGACTCACTGGTCACTAGAAACATAGGCCACAGAAGACCAGAAACCAAGGGGAAAAGCATCCATCCAAAAAAGATGAACTCAAATTGGCACCTAAACCTGTAACTATCACAAATCCAGATAACTAGAGGCCAGAGTAAGAGCACAATTAATAACAGTCAGGGCAATATGTCACCACTAGAACTCTATGTTTCTTTTTTTTTTTTTTTTTTTTGGTTTTTCGAGACAGGGTTTCTCTGTGTATCCTTGGCTGTCCTGGACTCACTTTGTAGACCAGGCTGGCCTCGAACTCACAAAGATCCGCCTGCCTCTGCCTCCCAAGTGCTGGGATTAAAGGCGTGCGCCACCACCGCCCAGCTTTTTTATGTTTCTTTTTTTTTTTTTTTTTTTTTTTGGTTTTACCACTAGAACTCTAATGTCTTGCTAGAGTAATTCCTGGATGTTCTAACTTAACTGAAGCATATGGAAAAACCATTAAAACAAAATTCATGAAGATTAAAGAGGACCTTAAAGAGAAAATGACTAAATCTTTCAAGAAATATAAGAAGAAATGGACAATTGGAGAAAATAGATCAATTTTTTAAAGAAAGTCAAGAAAACACAAACAAATAGGAAATTAATAAAACTGTTATGAACTTATAATGGAAATAAAGGCAATGAGGAAAACACAAACTGAGGGAATCCTGGACATGGAAAATCTACGTAAATCAGTAAAAACTGCAGACATAAGACTCATCCAACAGAATACAAGAGATTTAATATAGAACCTAATGCATAGAAGATAACAATAGAAGAAATTGATATGTTTGTCAAAGAAAATGTTAAATCTAAAATGTTTCTGACACAAAACATCCAGGAAATCTGGAACACTATGAAAAGACCAAACCTAACAATAACAGATGCACAGGAAGAAAAGAATCTCATCTCAAAGACAAAGAAAACATTTTTTCAGCATTTGTTTATTTATTCAAGTTATATCTAAATTACAGCCTCCCCTCCCTCCCCCTCCTACTCATACACTCCTATCCTCTTTCCCCTCACCCTCCTATCTGATTTTTTTAATTTAAGATGTTTTCCCCACAAGAGCTCCCCCTTTTCATTTAATAAAAGGCTCTTTTTCTTGTAACAATAAATACAATACAAAGCAATAAGAACAATTGATTGTAAGGTATAAGATGTATTCCCAATGTCCAGTCCATATGTATTTGAAAACTGATATTAATATTCTGCTACTGTATTTGAAAACTGATATTAATATTCTGCTACTTATCTATCTCATTGAGCTTACAGTTTTATACCTAACACAGTTTCCATCCTAACTTGCATTACCAGCTTAAAAACATTTTCTTGTACCTAGAACATCCTTTTAATTCCTAAACAACTTAAAATTTAACTGTGAGACTATAACTATATAGTCTTCAACCACATTAGAGACCAGAGAAGGATAAATACATCTGTATAAACAGGAAGTATGAGCCAGAAGCTTCCAAAAGTAAGAAATGATAGACAACTAGCTGCCTGGACAGTCCCCAATTTCTCTCAATACACTGGAGAATCTATCTTCAGAGTTTGGGCCCAGTATCTCTGACAGACATTAATTGTAAAGCAGGAATTAGGAAGGACTTGCCTATCCTGTCTTGACAGAGCTAGGCTGTGGACTTACCTGCTTCTGAATTTGTCCTTATCAGAAAGCATTCTGTTTATAGTTGAAGCAAGGACTTTCTCTTTCCCAGTTACAAACTTGCCACTGATTAAAAGCATCCAGTTAAGAAGTCCAGTCATCTTGACAACTGAAACTCCTGAAGAAAAGGGACCAGACACCAAAGAAGATAAGTAGTCCAGATGATCCAGCCTCACAGTCTTCCACAAAAGCTGTTTTCTCAAAAGCTATATTCATAACAACTACAAAATGGCTAACTAAGACAGTCCAGCCCCACAAAATGTTCCAGCCAGGACTTCAGTAAAGCTGTGAAATTTCCCACACACAGTTCAGCTTCTGACTATGAACATCTTAGGATATTTAAATAGCTGAACACAAAATATCTGGACATCAAATGTTACTATTAACTTGCTTAACCATTTTTTCCATTCGTATTTGGCTCCCCAAACAGGTTTCCTACATACCAAATCAGCAGGAAGCAATTTTAAGAGAGTGACAGCCCTTTCCCAGAAGGTGGGGTGAGGGATTTATTTATTTATTTATTTTGTCATTTAATGGGTTATAGATATTTGTTGTTATTTAGGAGGATTGGTTACAAGTTGTCAAATGGTCATGTTAAACAAGGTTTAGGAGGTTAGACCCAGGGATTTCTCTCCTTTTCTTTCCTCTATCCTTCTTTTTCTCTTATGTAGGGGGGGAAGACTTGAAAAGAAAAGTGGAATATAGACATGATATAGGAATGGTAAAGAAACAGGGATAGATTATTGATTATGCTATTATATCTTTGTATATTGATACAAAATTAAGGTTAACTCTTTTTAAGGTATTGTACCTATATAATGTTTAAAAATGCAATGTGAAGTTTTGGCCTTTTGACAGGAAGTGCCACAAACTGTTCAGGATAGTTAAGAAATACAAACTAATAGTCATTCAAACTTGTCATTTTGTTAGGTACTAGTGCAGTTTATCACAGATGTTTTCTGAGTTAATCAGAAATCAAGTTGCTAATAGACAAGCAACATTTGTTTATCCAAGAAAACATTTTTAACAAAATAATAGAAGAAAAATTTCCTAAGCTTAAGAAGTACATGCCTATGAGGTACAATAGGTTTACAGAACACCAAACAAGTTGTACTAGAAAATCCCCCTGCCTCATAATAATCAAAACAATAAGCATACAGAACAAAGAAAGAATATTAAAAACTATAAGAGAAAAGGGTCAAGGAACATAAAAAGTGAGACTTGTCAGAATTACACCTGGCTTCTAAATGGAGACTTGAAAAGCAAAGAGAAAGGTATTGCAGACTCTAGGAGACAACAGATGCCAGGCCAGATTACTATATGCAGCAAAAATTTGAATGAATATAAATAGTGAAAAAAAACATTCTGTGACAAAGTCAATTGTAAATAATATATACCTACAAATACATCCTTACAGAAGGTACTAGAAGGAGAACTCCAACCCAAAGAGGGCAACTGCACCCAGGAAAATACAGGAAATAAATAATCTTATCCAATCAAAATCAAAAGAAAGGAAGGATGCACAAACACACACACCACCACCAACAACAACAACAATAAAACAACAGGAATTAGCAGTCATTGGTCATTAATATCTCTTAGTATCAATGAACTCAATTTCCCAATTAAAAGATATAGACTAACAGAATGGATGCTAAAAAGTATCCATCCTTCTTTTGAATACAAGAAACACACTTCATGTCAAAGATCAACATAACTTTAAAGGATTGGAAAAAGATTTTTAAGCAAATGAACACAAGAAACAATCCAGTGTAGATATTCTAATATCTAATGAAATATATTTTGAACCATAATTAATCAGAGATGGAGAAGGACACATCATACTCATCAAAGGAAAAATCCACCAAGATGACATTTCAATTCTTAATATCCTGTCCTGAAGAAAATATATAAACAATTGTAAAAGAAACATTATTAAAACTTAAATCACGCAAAGACTCCATACATTAACTGTGGGATATTTCAGTATCCCACTCTCAATAATGAACAAGTCATCTAGACCAAAACTAAACAGAAAAATAATGAATTCTAAACAGAGAAAGAGTGGAGTTAAGAGACAGTATGAGACAAATGGACCTAAAAGATATCTGAAAAACATTTTCTCCCCCTAAAATGAATGTATCCTCTTTTAAAAACCTCATGGAACATCTCAAAAATGGACCACATACTCTGTAACAAAACAAGTCTCAACAGATACAAGAAAATTGAAATAATATCCTGCATCCTATTACACCACCACAGATTAAATCTGGATTTCAGTAACAGAAACAACAGAAATCTGAACACCTCTCTATTGAATGACTACCGGGTCAAGGCAGAAATAATGAAAGAGACTAAAGACTTCTAGAATGCAATGAAAATAAATCTACAACATATCCTAATTTATTGACAAAATGAAAGCAGTGCTGGGAGAAAAGTTCATAGTTTTGGATGCCTTCATAAAGAATTTAGAGCAACTTAACAACACATCTGAAAGCTACAGAACAAAACAAAGTAAACACCCTTAACAGAAGTAGAAGGGAGGGGATAATTAAACTTGGGACTGAAATAAACTAGAAACAAATACTAGAACAATACATAGAACTGAGATAAAAGGGTTGTTCCTTTGAGAAAATCAGTAATATAGACAAACACATCCAAAATAACTAAAAAACAGAGTGAGAATATCCAATTTATCAAAAATCAAAAACATAACAACAGATACTGAGGAAATCCAAAACTCCATCAATTCTCATACTTCAAAAACGTGTATTCCACAAAATTGGAAAATTTAAAGAATGCACTATTTTCCTTATAGATACCTCTTTCCAAATTTAAATTGAGGTAAGATAATCAACTTAAATAGACCTATAATCCATAAGAAAATAGAATTCATTAAAATTCTTCCAACCAAAAAATCCTAGAGCCAGACAGTTTTAGCACAGAATTCTACCAGACTTTCAAAGAAGAGTTAATGCCAATACAACTCAAATTACTCTACAAAATAAAATTAGTAGGAAAATATCCAAATTCATTTTATGAAGCCATAGTTACCCTCATAGCCAAGAATTTCAGACCAATTGCTCTCATGAACATTGTTGCAAAACTATCAATATCATTCTCTCAAATAGAATCTAGAACATAACAAAAAGATCCTCCACCATAATCAAATAAACTTCATCACTGAGATGAAGGGAATATTCAACATATGAAAATCTGTCACTGCAACCCACCTAATAAACCAACTGAAATAAGGAAACTACATGATAATCTTATTAGATGCTGAAAAAGCCCTTGAAAAAAATCATGATAAAAGTCTTGAAGGGATCAACAATACAAGAGATAGTTAATCATATTTAAAATAATTTTTAGAAAGCTGATAGTCAACATCAAATTAAATGGAGAGATTCTTAAGGCAAAGATCATGAACAAAGACATTCAACAAAATCATGAACAAGACAAAGCTGTCTACACATTTATTCAACATAGCACTTGAAATTTTAATTAAAGCCATAAGTATACAGAACTAGGGAATACAAATTGGAGAGGAAGAAGTCAAAGAATCTTTATTTGCAGATATTTGCTAGTATGTATAAGTGACCCTAGAAATTCTACTAGGGAACTCATACAGCTGATTAACACCTTCAGTGAAGTGGTTGGATATAAGATTAATTTAAAAAATCAGTAGCCCTCACTTATAAAAATGACAAATTGGCTGAGAAAAAATATCAAGGAAACAACACAGTTCAGAATAACCAAAAATAATATAAAATATCTTGGGGTAACTCTAACAAAGCAAGTGAAAGACACTATGATAAATCTTCAAGTATTTGAAGAAATAAACTAAAAATCATATCAGGAGGTGGAAAGATCTCCTCTGCTAATGGATCAGTAGGATTACAACAGTGAAATGGCCATTTTTCCAAAGGAAATATACAGACTCAATACAATCCCAATCCCAATCAAAATCCAACACAGTTCTTTATAGACCTTAAGAGAACAATATTCAACTTCATATGAAAAACATAAAAACCCAGGGTAGATAAAACAATCCTAAACAGTGAAAGAAGTCTGGAGTTATCACCATCCCTAATTTCAATCTGTGCTACAGAACTGTAATAATAAAAATCCACATGGTAGTAGCATAAAAACCAACAGGTTAATCAATGGAATTCAATAGAATACCAGATGTTAATCCACACACCTATGGATACCTGAATTTCAATGAAGAAGCCAGAAAACATCTCTAACAAATTGTGCTGGTCTAAACGGATATCAGATGTAGAAAAATGCAAATCAAACCATATCTATCACCCTGCACAAAATGAATGCTGAAGTGAATCAAAGACTTCAACATAAAACCAGATACACTGAACCAGGTAGAAGAGAAAGTAAGGAATAACATTGAATTCAGTGATACAGAAGAAAACTTCCTGAACAGAACACCAATAGCTCAGGCACTAAGATGATCAATTAATGAATGGCATCTTATGAAACTGGAAAGCTTCTATAGGGCAAGTGACATCATCAATAGGAAACAAAACTCTGCAGTCTACAAAATAGGAAGCTATTCATCAAGTCTGCATCTGATAAGGAGCTAATTTTCAAAGTATATACAGAACTCAAGAAACTAGACATCAGCAAACAAAAACAATCCAATTAAAAAGTGGAGTACAGCTTTAACCAGAAAATTCTCAACAGAGGAATCTCAAACAGCTGAGTAGTACTTAAATATTCAATATCCTTAGCCATCAAGGAAATACAAATCAAAATGACCCTGAGATTTAATCTTATGTTGTCATAAAGGCCAAGATTAATTATACAAATGCTAGTTCATGGTGGTGAGGATGTGGAACAAGGGAAACACTCCTCTATAGCTGGTGGGAGTGCAAATTTTTACAGCCTATTTGAAAATCACCTTGGTGGTTTCTCATAAAACTTGGAATCAATTAACCTAAAGACTTCAATACCAAGACATAGTTATGTTACTCTTGGGCATATACCTGAAGGACACTCCATCTTACCACACGGATATTAACTCAACTATGTCCATAGAAGCTTTATTTGTAATAGCCAGGAATTAGAAACAACCTAGATATCCCTTAACCAAAGAATGGCTAAAAAAAATGTGATACATTTACTTATTTGTTAAAAAAAATGATATCATGAAATTTGTAGACAAATGGAAGGAGCTAGAAAAAATCATTCTGAGTGAAGTAATTCAGACTCAGAAAGATAAAAATAGTATGTATTGAATTATTACTGGATATTACCCATTAAGTAAATGATAACTGAGCTACAATCTGTAGACTTAGAGAGCTTAGGTAAAGAAAAGGAGTATATTGGGGCACAGGATCATCCTGGGAGAGGGAAACAGAATACAGTTTATAGGCAGACTGGACTTGAGTAAGGACAGGAGCAGGGTTGTGGAGGATCAAGTGGAGTGGTAGAATGGATGGAAGGAGACGATGTGGGAAGAAACACCTTAAATTGGGGAACATTTGGGGAATGGTGGGGAACCTAGAGCAATGCAAACTTTCTGAAATCTATTAATGTGATCTTAATGATGATTCCAAGTAATGGGGCATGTGGGGTGTCAAATGACCATCTGTGTATCCAGGCATGGGGTTTCCAGTGGTGGGATTGGGTTGTATTCAGTTGAGTTGCTGGCCAATGTGGGTCCCAAGGAAATCCATAAACAACCCAGCCTGTTGCTAAGACAGTATATAGCTCTCTGCAAACTTACAGTATGGCCCCATTGCTGAGGACAACACCCAAACAATTCAATGAACATGGAGAAGTTGAACTGGTACTTACATTGAGCCTTAAACCCTATGCTCTAGTCACTTTGGTCCTAGAAGGTACTCTTGAGGCTACTGAAAAGGAACATGGACACCAACTGAAACATAAAACCTGTGACTTACAATTTGTCCTACTTGCATAATGTGGTAGTACAATGGTGGCACAGAACTTGTGGAGGTAGCCAAGCAAGGTCAGATTTGATCTAAGGCCCACTCTATGGCAAAGAACCCACTCTGAACATTACTTGGTTAACCAAGAATCAGAGACTACATAGTCCAGAGACACATGGTACAAATCAATTATTACTCTTCTAAAAGGGGGATACATCAATAAAATTACTCATGATGATATCCTGATATAGTCACAGATCAATGCCTTATTTAGTCATCATCAGATAGGCTTCCTCTAGCAGCTGATGGGAACAGACATAGAGACCCACATCCAGACATTATTCAGAGAAAGAATATAAATTGGGAGAGTTAGTAGTGTTTAGACTGATAAATTGTCTTGAAATTGAGACAATGTAATGTTCAGTTACTATGAATACACAGAAAAGTGTATATATTCTAAACAAGATAAGTGTTACATAAGGAGTATACAAGGAAAAGTAAGTCCAAGAATTAAAACTTGGCGTGTAGTTTAGTTAAATAAGATAAGCATTGAATTTTAGTAAAAGAGAAGATAACTTAGTTTAATAACTTTGGCATTCATAATATTATATTAAACTGAAGATTGTCAATTCAACAGTTACATATTTATATTGTAAATTTCAGAGAGGTCTTATATTTCTAGAAAATATGGCTATATTGTGAAGGGGCTGATAGGTTAATATAAGTTAGATTTAGTGAATACCTAA
>CAJQZJ010018033.1:16798081-16812723 GCA_907164525.1 Lophiomys imhausi | reverse complement strand
TAAGAAATTAATGGTGTTTGTTATAAGTGAATTTAGTAATAAATAAGAGTTAAATAAATAATTTAAAAGTTCGGTTTCAATATTGAACATCAAAATTTAAGTATTTTTCTAATTTAGAGAACCAAAAGAACCTCAGTAGATGTTTGGGATGCACTTGTCCATAGAATAGAAGCCACTGATATTATTCATGTTAAAATGAATATGCATTGCATTGCATCATATATAGCAAAGGGGTCCTTTAAGCTTCCATTTGTGATCATAATTTGATCATATAATTGCTACAAACAGCTTATCTATGTTTTCTGAGCTAAAAACATTAATTACTCCTTAATAGTGACTTAATTTAAAAATCAAAATAAGAATTTTTCATTAAAATACAATTTATATATAAAGTTTCAATATTGATAATAGCAAACAATGTGAACCCCTTTAAAATTGTAAATCATTCCACTTATTCATGCAGAGAAGACTATTTGAATGGTTCAGATTTATATGAAAAGGAGGCTGTGGTCTGGAAGTTTATTTGTAAAAACATGAAATTGAGAAAATAATTTAGGATATGAGGATATATTAACTTTTATCACAGTAATTGATTGATATTAGGCAATTTTCATGGATTTGTTTTCACATAATTGTGTGTAGCAGTGCTGACTTTTCAGCAGACCTGTCAGATCTTGTCTGCTGGAACTTTGATCTGAGGACCTAAAAGAATAGGAAATACTACAGTCTAATGTTGAGGACAATCTTACTTCAGTGTCAGTGTACTTTTATACGAAAATGTAACAAGGAAAGCAATGATTCAAGGAAGGTTGTTTAAGTTCAGAAAAACACGACCAAAAACCCATGCAAATAGATGCCAGTAAGCACATGTTAGATATTCACAGACCAACCCTTTCCCAAAACTTTCTTAGTATAGAGCAATTGAAACACAATTATATCTGGGAATATATGCAGATTCAAGGCGGCTTCTGTAGCTATGTTTTGACATTCAACAAGAATAAACATGTCTTATCAATTACATGTAAGTATTTGTTGAAAGAGGGACAAAATCATAACCAAGAATAATCAGGGAACAAAGTGCACCTGAGTTGAATGCCCTCTGCTTTTTTTCCTGGAGTCAATGTCACAGTTCGACAAGGCATTGTTCACCATGGATCATTCTTTTGACCATGTTCTGACATATCCCCTTTTTTATTTTATTTAAATGTTAGGGTATATATTCTGTTTGGAGTCACTCACATCCTTAAAAATCATGAAAAGACATATAACTGCAATTCTGGAGGTACAAGAGCCCATTGCATGATGTTTTGCCATCGCGACCAGGACCAATGGCTTGTAAGGTTTCAGTCTCTTTTCTGATTCTTTGTCCTGAGGGTCTAGGAAACTGTTTAGAAGTGTCTATTTCTTATCTTGAGATTCCAGGCAACTGCTTAGAAAATGTCTGAAAACTTTTATTATCATACCAAGTGATCTAATTCTTTATGCTGTATCAGACAGAACAATATTCAGCATGTAGGGCTGAGCATCTTGAAAATGTTAGGAATCTTGAGTAATAAGTTTTCATTGTGGTAAACTTTTAAAATTAAATAAGTTAATAGCAAGAAATATCTCATGAGTAGTTCCCTCTTTTTATTTTAAAAAGTTTTTTCTTAAGGATGGAATGCTTATGTTCTACAAATATTTGGCCCTTTGAGTTATAAGACATTCCAGTGATATGTTGAATTTTTCATTTTTTGGAATTTTCAAAAAATATTACTGATGAAAGCAGAATCACTCTCTGTTTTTAACTGTGTTAGAATACCCATATTCAGAGAATGTCTGCAATAAGGTGGAAATAAGAGCTTTGGAAGAGGATAATTTATCTTACTTTGAATGTTGAATAATTAACATCTCATCATGTAAGATATTGGTCATTATTATTTAATTGTCATGTGACCATTTTGCTTGAGGCACAATATGCTCAGCAGTAGGAGTACCCAAGATCTCTGACTCATTTACATAAACAGGAATGTTATTATTTTCCCAATTAACAAAGTGAAGCACAGAAGGATCAGGTGCATAAGGACCATATGTCTCTCAGCAGTAACAGATGCATTCAACAGAAACAAGATAGCAAGAACAGCAATTTTGCAGTCATATCTTTCCCCTGAGATTTCATCAACTATTTTCCCTCAGTCACTTTTTTAAAAAATCTGAATCACCATTGGTAGGGACTTTGTTCTTTTGGTTTGGCCAATCTGTGGTATCATTCTCTCCTTCCTTGAGGTGTAGCATCTGTAGATGTTTTGGATCCTCTTTCTCCAACTTCCACAGGTCAAGTCAGTCTTTCAGGTATCAACATCAGCATTCAATCACCTTGGGGGAGGGAAACATAAACATGGCCTTGTTTCCAGTGAGTTAATAGAGCGGATCATTCACCTGGCCAGACACATTTCTTCAAAGAACCATGACCCTAACTTGTTTTGAAGGGGCCTAAAATGTTCTGCAGCAGTAAGGCCACTCTTGCCCATTCTTTTAAAACCTAGTACATAAAATAGGAGATACAATATTTGGAGGAATAGTCAGGCTACTACTCTCTCTCCTTAATTTTTAAATTTCATTTAAGTTGTCCATTAACTCTTTCTTCAAAGATTGACTCTGAGGGTTTTATGGAATGCTTGTCATGTGGGTAATATCAGACTATAGGTAAATTTCTTGAAAAGGATTGGCAATGTATGTAGGAGCATTGTTACTTTTTAAAATATTATACAGGGCATAAAATAGCATTTTGTTTCAGATTATTCTGTTGATTCTAATTTTACTCTTCCATTAATTCTTTTCTGTAGCGTTGAAAACTAAATCCCACAGATTATATTCATTTAAAAATAGTTAAGACTTTAGATAATTTTCTTGAAAAGTAAGTGTGTATTTGGAGTTGTAACAAAGAGATACAAAAACAAGTTCAATTTCATAATACCATTCCTGCAGAGAATTGTGTTAAAAGAAAAAAATATGCTTCTCTTTTTGTTTAATTTTTAGGTTTTATTTTATTTTTAAGATTATAATATAATTATATCATTTCCCCCTAAGCTTTTCTACTTTCAAACCCTACTATGTACTTCTCATCATAAATTCAAAATCATTACAACTTTTTTCATTAATTGTAGCTACATGCATATATATTCCTAAATATATATAATCTCTTCAGTTAGTATATTAGTCACATGCATGTTGTTAGGTCTGACTAATTGTTATTCTTTTTTTTGGAAAGACTATTTCTGCTATTCTCAGTGTTACATAGTTTCCATTTGTTCTTTGTGTAGGGTTGATCTCTCATGATCTTTCCTTGTCCAGATTTACATACCTATTGGTTTCCACATTCTACTCATGTGTACTTAGTCATGTTAGACTTTATGTGTCTAGCTTTTTAAAATTTGAGGAGACAGAAACTCATAGCAAATTTTCTGATCAGTTGGTTACTTCCATCTTCTAACCCACAATGTTTGCTAATCCTTTGGTGTAGGTGATTTGTAGGTGTATCTATTAAAACTTGGTTCCACCACTCTGAATTTTCATTGGCTGGGGTTTTCTGTAATGGTTTTCATCCTTTCAAAGGGCAATTTTTTGATGAGAGGTGAGGATTGCAATTTTTTTATATAAAGACACATACTTAGATTCATCTTCTTTTACAGGAGTTTTAAAAAGTATGTGTTCATCGATCTATTTATTTGATTATGTCATTTAATTGATTATATATCCTGTGTGTTGTTAAAAAGGAAGGAGTAAGTCACAATCATTTTGGAGACAGGCATTTATCCAGAATTGCACTGGGGACAGTCATTTGTTGTTGTTAAGTCAAATGTTATATAAAAGTCATAATTTACACATTATTTAGGTAGATTTAGTTAAATGTTAATCTTAATTAGTTTAATTATTATCTTTGTCCTTGACTCTCCGAAGACATTGCTGCTGGCTTTCATGTTTAGTAGAAAATATGTTACTAAGGAACTTCTCTGTACAGAAAGTGGAAAACTGTTTTATAACATTGCGTTAGGTTTAAGGTATAATTCTTATTGTTTAGCAATCATTTGATGTGAAGGAGTCAATGATGATGGGCATAATTTTCTATTAAACACTTAATATCCATGTAGTGAAACTGTAGAATTGATTTTTAAATTTTATTTTTTTAATATATTAATTTTTATATATTAAAATATCTATACACAATTTACTACTGCCTTCTACACTATATCTCTTAGCTTTGAGTTTGCCTGGTTCTGTCTATCTTTCATTTTTGTAGCATTTGAAGCATTGATATTTTTATGATCAATTTTCTTAAAAACTTAGTAGGATGATTAATTTCCTAAGGAATACCATGAGTTGACATGATTTCCCTCAAATTATAGATATAATGGCAAGTCTAGGCTATGCGAATGTCTTTGTGATGTGTTTCATTGAAATATTTTAGTTGGACTGGATGCATCCTCTTCTATTGAGGCTAGACAAGGCAGTCCAGTTAGGGGAAAGGTATCCAAAAGCAATCAACAGAGTCAGAGATAGCCCCGTTCCTGCCGTTGGAGGACTCACGTGAGCACTGAGAGGTACATCTGTTTCATATGTGTAGGGGAACTAGGATCATTCCGTGCATTCTCTCTGGTTGGTGGTTTAGTCTCTATGAACCCCTATGGGCCCAAGTTAGTTGATTCTGTAGGTTTTCTTGTGGTGTCCATGACCTCTCTGGCTCTTCAATCCTTCCTCCTGCCTTCCACAAGACTCCTGGAGCTCTGCCTAATGTTTGGTTATGGGCCACCACATTTGCCTCTGCCTCATATTACCAAAAAAGACCATGCAGATGTCAAAAGCTGTGCAAAGCTGGTTCTGCCCCTCACTGACTGTGACACTCTGGAGAGATGGCCCCCGTTGCCAGTTGCAGCACTTGGTGAGAGCAAGCACTACATCTCATCTAGCCAGCATAGTAGAGCTGACCCTGATAGATGGGGCACTGGTGAACTGGTACCAAGAACATGAGCATGGGAGAGCTGGCCCTTCCATTTGTCTGCCTTGGAATAGCATGAGAAAGGAAAGAGAGAAATGCCCTCGCCACCCTCCTTGTTAGCTGTAGCACTCTGGAAAGCAGGCCCTATGCCTCACCTGAGAAGCACAGTATAGTTGGCTCTGATGTCAAAAGTGGGGGTGAGTCAGTCATGAGGGCATGACAGCAAGAGAGCTGAGGTTCACTGGGTAGTCTAGCCAGGACAATGTTAGAGTGCTTCCCCTGGTGGTACAGATGTGGGAGACCTGGCTGGCTGACCCATTGAACTACCACCCAGGCCCAGATCCAGGACTTTGATTGGCCATCCCCAACATCTACCTCATATATGAACTGCTGGAGCATGTGAAAGAGCCATTCTTACAGATCCACAGATACAGAATCTCTGTGATGTAGGGCAAGAGCAGGATATCTGAAAGGAGTTCTGGTGAGGATCCATTATTGATAGTGTAGCAGATGCCAGAGGCTTCCAACCAAACCAATGACTCATTAAAATGAACATTTGCAAGTAAAGATGTGGACAAAATGGTATACTGTGGAACACACTTTGACACACAACAGCTCCTATGATGAGAATTTTCAAAATATTTAAATTTGTTTAATTTTTTTAGATTTTTTTTTTAGTTTCTTTTCAAGAAATGGTTTCTCTATATATCCTTGACTGTCCTGGGCTCACTTTGTAGACCAGGCTGGCCTTGAACTCACAGAGATCTGCCTGCCTCTGCCTCCCAAGTGCTAGGGTTAAAAATGTGTGCCACCATGCCTGGCACTTTTTGATATTTATTTTTGATTTTTATTTTCTTTCTTTTTTATGTTTACTTATTACGTCAGGTTACATCTCCATCATAATATCCTCTTTCCACCCCTCCCAGTCCCACCCTCCCACCCTCACCCCCTATCCCTTCCAACCCACTTCTCCAGAGTGGAGTGTCCCTACATAACAGTCCCCTGTCCCTGCTCAGCAGTCAAATGAGGGCCAAGAGCCTCCTCATACACTGGGGGCCTACAAGGCAGCACCAGTAGAGCAAAGAGTCTCATTGATAGGAAACAAAGTCTATGTTCCTGTTCCCTTTGGTGCATTGGCTGTAGTATAGATATCCTGTACTATATAGCTAAAATCCAACTGTAAGTGAATAGATGCCATGTGCATCCTTGTGAGTCTGTGTTAGCTCACTCAGGATGAGCTTCTCTAGTTCCATCCATTTGGTTGCAAATTGCATGATTTCATTGTTTCTGATTGCTGAGTAGTATTCCATTGTGTAGATGTACCACAGTTTTGTTTTTTTCCATTCCTCAGTTGAGGGACATCTGGGCTATTTCCAGTTTCTAGCTATTACAATAAGGCCGCTATGAACATAGATTTTTTTTTTTTTTTTTTGTAGGGAGGTTACAAGACTAGAAGGTGGATAAAAGGGAAAGGGGAGGTGACTGGGATAGGAATGTGTTATATGAAACTCACAAATGATCAATAAAAGTTTTAAAAAAGAGAATTTATTAGTGTCTACACTTTAACCACAGTCAGCTGCATCACTTGCGTTGTGTAAAGAGCTCTTTGATATTTCTCTATCTAACTATTTGCCACGACATAGGTAAAGTCCAGGGAAAGTCCACTTCATAAATTGTATAGAGAATTTCAGATATTTGAATATCAGAAAAATTTCAGACTCTATGTGGAATGAAATCAGAAAACTTAGTATGAAATATTCCTCTCAGAAGCCACTGTAAGCAGGTGCATGCTTCTGTCCAGGATATAAACAAACCAATAATGGCCCAATTTTATTCATATTAGTGCTTACGCTTATTGTTCGCTGTATTCATATGAGTGTTTGTACTTACTTTTGAAGATTATATGGAACAGGGAGTATCTGCCAATACATAGCTGAAGGCATTTTTTAACCTTTATTTATTAATTCAAGTTACATCTCGATTGCAGCCCCACCCTCCACCCCTCTTGGTCTCGCCCTCCTGTCCTCTACCCCATCTCCCATCTATCCTTCTCCTCCAGTATGGGGGCCCCACATATCTGCCCCCCTCAGTTCATTAGTCATATGAGGTCTAAGAGCTTCCTCTTGCTCTGAGGGCCGATATGGCATCTCAGCTAAGGTAAAGTGTCCCACTAACCAATAACAAAGTCCATCACTGAAACTACCCCCCCACACTTGTATGATGACAAAGTTGCCTATCAAATCTATATTTGTATAGGGGGTTTTGATCTAATCTAAGCTTTTTCTTCTTCTTTGGGATACCAGTTCAGTCTCTGTAAACCTCTAGGGGCCTAGATTGGTTTGTTCTGCTGATCTTCATGTGCTGTGCTTATCCCCTATGGATCTCTCATCACTTTCTTTTCTTTTCTTTTTTTTTACTCAGTGTAAAAGCTGTTTCATTTGGGGTTGTATACAGAAAATAAAATAAAACAATCTAGGGAAAGTGCATTTTAAGTTTCATCATCACAAGTTTTCATTTTGCTTTTAAGGCTCACAAATTTGCACAAGAGATCAGAATGGAAGAAGGCTAGGCTGCATTTCAGAAGACACATCTCAGTAAGTACAGAGCTCAGCCCTCTGACAGTCATTACTTTGCCATCACCCTCTGTGACAGGCAATCTGAAGTTCAGTGTCTGGAATACCTTGACCAAGGTTAAAAATCAATGATCTTGACTAGGGCTATCATCCTGATCACTGAGAACTGGAGGTAAAGCCACATAGAGATGTGATCTTAATCTGAAGCCATAAACAAAGATGTTGTCCCACTGCTCTGACACCAAACTCAGGTTCTGGGTGTCTATTTCCTGTATTCAGTAGATGAAGTTATGTCCTTAGATTCATCCATCTCTTATATTGGGCTCCTAGAGCTCCACCTAATGTTTGACTGTTTGCTCAGCATCTGTTTGCTCTGCTGCTGGGTAGGATTTCCTGTAAGATAGTTAGGCTAGATTTCTGTTCCTTTGGGTCTGTGTGTGGTAGGATAGTTATCCTTTACTATATGTCCAAAAATCCAGTTATAAGTGAATATATGCCATGTGCATCTTTCTGAGTCTGGGTTAGCTCATTCATGGTGAACTCTTCTAGTTCCATCCATTTGTTTGCAAATTGCATGATTTCTTTTTTTTTTTTTTTCTGAGAGCTGAGTAGTATTCTATTTTGTAAATGTACCACAATTTTCTTTTGTTTTATCCATTCTTTAGTTGAAGGGTATCTGGGTTGTTTCCATTTTCTAACTATTACAAATAAAGCTGCTATGAACATAGTTGGGCTGATGTCCTAGCAGTTTGGTGAAGAATATTTTGGATATATATCCAGGAGTGGTATGGCTGTCTTGAGGTAGAGCTATTGCCAGTTTTCTGAGATTTCACCAGACTGATTTCCAAAGTGGTTGTACAAGTTTGCACTTCCATCAGCAATGTAGGAGTGTTCCCCTTTCTCCACATCCTCACCAGAATGTGCTATCACTTGAGTTTTTGATCTCAGCCATTCTGACAGCTGTGAGATGGAATCTCAGAGTCATTTTGAATTGCATTCCCCTGGTGACTAAGGATGGTGTGCATTTCTTCAAGTATTCTCTCCATATCTCTTCAACAGAGTAGTTGAAGTTCTAGCCAGACAACTAAAGGAAACCAGGCATCAAGTTAGACCAGCACTATATCTGAAGATGTTGTTGTAGAGGAATTTTAATCTAGAAACATGACTTCTCTGGCATGGGATCACGCCCAAAGACCTAAATCTGTGTGATTGAGCTGAAACACATACACATCTTTAGTATACACTCTTAGTCCCTGTGGCTGGAATATAGCCCCATTACATCTTTAATTCCTCTGGCTGAAATACAGACATGCCTTTAATACACACTTTATTCCCAAACAATGACATGTAATTTAGGGACAAAAAGAGTGATGAGTCAGAGAAAGATTTGGCAGAATGAATCAGAGTTAGGATATACCCAACTCTCACTAGAGAGAGGTTACTTAACAGCAGTACAGAGAGACAGGAATTACTGTACATAGGAGGAGAGTACAGTACAGGAGTACAAGAGAAATCCTGGAGACTATATAGTAGAGTTAGAGTGTACTGTATAGTTCAGTGCAGTTCAGTTGAACACAGTTGAGTTCGTGAAGTTCAGTTCATGGAGCTCAGAAGCAATTTTTCTAGTCAGAGTTCAGAAAGAACTAGAAAGGGTGAATTTTACTCAGTAAATCTTTGAGGCTAAAAACACTCTAGACCTAGGAGCAGACAGAGGCTGGAAACTGAATTCCTCAGGGTCTAGGGCTGCAGAAGATTACGTAGAGTGGAGGCTAGTAGCTTCTAGGCCTTTGCCTAGGAATCATTAGAAACACACTGAGCTCAGACCAATCGTGTTCTTAAAGCTAGGTATGGCTCTCATCTCATCATCTGAGGAAATAAAAACATTTACATACTGTCTTTTTCCATTGTGTATTTCCAGACTTTTTAAAACTAAAATATCATGTATCCATAGGTGTGTGGACTTTTACTTGGTCTTCAATTATATTCCATTGATCAATGTGTCTTTTTCCTCATCAGTCCCATGCTATTTTTATTACTATAAATCTGTATTACAACTTTAAGATGAAGATACTGATATATCTAGCAGTTATTTTATTATTCAGGAGTGTTTTAGCTATCCTAGGGTTTTTTGTGTTTCCACACGAAGCTGAAATTTGTCCTTTTATGTACTGTGAAGAATATAGAAGTAAATGCTATCCCTAGTGTGTATTTTAGAATAGAGAACTTCAAATTTATCTTCTCACCTTATAGCAGCGACAAAAGTATTAAAGGGAATATAGAGTATTAAAGAAGGTTTGGGGTAGATAATTAAAGTTTTATGGTTAAATATTTTGTGTTGATTATGAAATTAATGAGTTCTTGATGTTAAGAATATCAAGACCAGAAAGAGGAATCATAAAATTGAAGGTCATACTTTCAGAAACAAACACCATTGTCCTAGGTAGGGTTACTACTGATGTGATAAAATACCATGAGCAAAGAATCTTAGGGATGAAATGTTATTTGTCTTACACTTCCAAATCACTGTTCATCATCAAAAGAATGTCTTAGAAAATTTGGAATAGCTCTGCCTTGGGACCCAGCCATACCAATTCTGAGTATACATCCAAATGATTCCTCACCAAATCACAAGGAAGTTTCCTCATCTATGTTCATAGCAGCCTTATTTGTAATAGCTAGAAGCTGGAAACTCCCAGATGTCCCTCAACTGAAGAATGGATTAAAAAATCGGTGGTACATCTGCACAATGGAATACTACTCAGCTATCAGAAACAACGAAATCATGCCATTTGCCACCAAATGGGTGGAACTAGAGTAACTCATCCTGAGGGAGCTAACCCAGACCCAGAAGGATGCACATGACATCTATTCACTTATAATCTGATTTTAGCCATGTAGTACAGGATAACTATACTACAACAAATGCACCAAAGGGAACATGAACATAGACTTTTTTTCCTGTCAGTGAGACACTTTGCCCTAGTGGTGATGCCTTGTAGGCCCCCAGTGTATGAGGAGGCTCTTGGCCATCATATGACTGCTGAACTGGGGCTGGGGACTGTTATGTAGGGACACTCCACTCCAGAGGAGTGGGATGGAAGAGATAACAGAGTAGAGGGTGGGACTGGGAGTGGTGGAAAGAGAACGCTATGATGTAGATGTAAACTGAAGTTACACAATCAACACAAAATACAAAATAAATAAATTAATTAATTTTAAACAAAAGATCCAGGCTAAGGAAGGAAGTCCACGCATGGTTCTGTAAACATAGCTAAGTGCCTGTGGCTGGAGAGGTCATGGATCCTAGAGAAGAACCTACTACCATCATAGTCCTAAACCAATGTAATTTTCTAGCTGTATTTTATATGCTTATTCTTATACCCAAGTGTAGCTTTCACCTCCCATCCTTTCACCTCCCATCACTTTCATTTTGTAGCAGGTGATACAGACTACAAAGATCCACTCCTGGTCAGAATGTAGAGAGTAAATGACTGCAGAGTGGCTAACTTTAATGGGTCATCTACAATTCAACCCCTATACCTAAGGTTGAGGAATATACTGGAAGAAGATGTGAAAATTTTTAAGAGCCAGAGGACCAAAACACTTGCTGCTAGATATATTTACATACACATACATATATATCATATACATGTATATTTACAAATATGTGTATATATAGATATATATGAATGCATATATGCTGAACTTAAGGAACATTTTATACATACATATATATATATATATATATATATATATATGAGGTTTTTATCTTTAGTGACATTGCTGTAGGCAGGTGGTCCATATGCTTGTAAATATATTAATTAAACTCAGTAGGTCAGTAGATTATAAAAAAGATAAAAGAACATGCAGTTGGGAGAGGTATCTATTTAGGATCTCAGAGGAAGTGAGAAGGGGAATCAGGTGTATATAAGTCAAGGTTAATTGTATGCACATATGAAATTAACAGAGTATAAATGAGACTATTTTTATAGGAAACAATGTCATTCTTAAGAATCTCATATAAACGTCTTTATATTTCTAGTCATTTGACCAGTTCTAATATCATAAGTAATATTTATATGTAAATAAAATTAATATTTTGATTAAATTAAAAAAAGAAGTCAAGGCAGGAACTCAAGCAAGGCAGCAACCTTGAGGTGGGAGCTGATGCGGAGCCCATGAAAGGGTACTATGTACTGGCTTGTTCCTCATGACTTTCAAAGCCTGCTTTTTCATAGAGCCCAGGACCACTGGCCTATGTATTCTACCACCAACAATCACAGTGCTTTCCCCTCTAATAAACCATGCCTTACAGGCCTGTCTGCAATCCAAACTTATTGAGATATTTTCTTACTTAGGGTTTCCTCCACTCAGATAGATGACTTTAGCTCATGTCAAGTTTACATAATACCACCCAGTACAACTATAAACAATACCATTAACTCTGCAACATAGACAACGATAGTTTCAGGATAAAATTGAAATGATGTTAATTTTTCTATTTAAAAGTGGTTTTTCAATCAGTTGAAAATAAGACAATAAATAGATTGTATTTAAGATATTATTTTAAATTCTAAAAGGGTCAGGATAATGGGAGGCTGAGTAAGAAGGTAATAGGTGGCTTGATGTTATTTAAATGAAAAGAAATTAAGGATTCAAACAAACTCCAATAAATAATTTATTATGTGAAATATTACATACTGTGTAAAGATTATTGACATAATGAAATAAAGAAATGAAACTATATATGAGTAATTACTACTTTGCCATTAAAACCATTTTTCTAATAGCTGTTCGGAATAATTTAATAATAATTAAAGTTTGGAATTCAGATATTAGACAGAATAAAAGGCAAATAAAATACTAATTTTCTGTTTAAAGCCTGTTGCTAAACATTTCTAGTTTTATTCATATTCAGAATTGTATAAAATTCAGAAAAATACTGAGGAATTTGTGATGCTTAATAATTATATATATAATTTAAAAGCAAATAGAGCTTTGCATAAAGGTTATACTTCTTAACTTGAGTGTTCCTGAGACTGATTAGATTGTACTATTTAGTGATAGAGAGGGATAAAGAGAGGTAAAGAAAATGCATAAAACAATTAAAGAAAAGAGGACGTTTAATTTTGTAAATGAGCAATAAGAGGTATATGAGAAGTTTTGGAACAAGAATAATTCAATTATATTATATGTCAAAAATAAAAAAATGAAAATAGTAACATGTGCCTCTGTTATAAAATTTCTTTTAAAAAAATCTGTAAGTTTTAGTGGAAAACATCACAGTTTTTTTTTTGTTTTTTTTTTGTCTTGGCTTGGGTAAGCTGTTCAGTAGATCCAGTTGGTAAACCTAAGTACAAAATCTTCAAAATGCAATGATCAGAATGCTTTAAGAATTTTCTTTACAATTTTAGATTGTTTATAAATTCTCCAAAGGATTGTTTAATGTGATTTTCAAAAATTGTGGTTTTTAATTTTTTGAGCAGAAAATGAAATGGGTGGAAAAAATTATAGTTGTAGAAAGGACTATATTTTTATATATCTTCAATGGAACTATTATTTTACAAAAGTTTTATTTTCAATTTCTAACCAATATCACAGTGATATTTTCATTTCTTTCAAATTTCTAGTTATTCTTTCAACTTTCTAGTTGATATATATATATATATAAAGTCTTTAATTAAATTGAGCCAGGGAGTCATGTAGGCAATTTTCACTCTTCTCCACATCCTCCAATTCCAATTTCTCAGTCCATTTTTTCCTCACTGTCTCTCTCATATATTTCATCCCAAATTCATTTTCCTCTCCATCTTTTCCTACCAGTCCCTCCCCCACAATCCTTCATCCCCAGATCCACTTCTCCATTTCCCTTCAAAAAAGGGCTGGCCTCCCGTGTCAAGCAAACACAACATAATAAATTACAATAAGGCTAGGCACAGCCCCTCATAGTAAGCCTGGAAACTGCAAGCCAGTAGGAAGAAAGGGTCCCAAAAGTGGGGGAAAAGGATCAGAGAAAGCCCCTGCTGCCAATGTTAGGAGTCCCACTAGCTACACACTCATAACATATACAGAGGGCCCAGGTCAGACTCAAAGACGCTCCTTGATTTTCAGTTCCGTCCCTGTGAGTCCCTATGAGCCCTCATTAGTTGATTCTGTGTGTTGTGTTCTGTGATATCCTTTACCCCTCTGAATGCTACAACACATTCAGAGTCATTTCATTGATTTTTTTTTCTAGTCTGTTTGGTTCTTTCCTAGGTCTCTAGGCTATCCAGTCTCTGGATCTTCCAGGTAGGATCGGGCCTGAGCTCCCTCTAGTTGCATGGGTCTCAAGCTGAATCAGTCATTGAGTGGCCTCTCCCACAAGATTTGACCCACTTTTTATACAAGAATATCTTGCAAGCAGAACAAATTGTAGGTCAAAGACTTTGTGGCTATGTTGTTGTCCCAATCCCTCCACTGGAAGTCTTTCCAGGTTACAGAGGATGGCTAGTACAAGCTCTGTATCCCCCATTACTAGGAGTCTTAGTCTCAGCATTGAGAAAGAAAGTAAACTTAAGCCCTGTCCATAACCCTGATGCTATTTCCTATTGAAAACCAAGAGAAATTAAGCATAAGTTTTCTCCAAGGGATACAAACTATTCTCAAGGTTGGGTCTATGCTCAGCGGTACATGACCAACACAAAACGAACTAATATTTTGGAGTTTTAGTTTATGTCTTTTTCTTTTTCTGTCTCATAATTGTGTGTGCATTACTTTTCTTACCCCATAGATATTTTTTCTCATGCATTATGGGTTTGGCCATTCCATTTGGAACAGTAATATTTACAAGTACTTGATTTCTCCCAATTCTACTGCTTAATATTGACATGCAACCACTTGGGATTAGAACTGAGAAGAGTAAAAAATAATTTTGTTCATATATTAGACAATACCAGGACAATGTTTTTCATGACTTTAAAAATACATAGGCCATAAAAAAGTTTAGATAATCATTTCAATACATGCTTGATACTGAAAAGAGTTTTATGCCTACTCAATCAGTTTGCTCAAGACAGGGTAGGTAAGTCCTTCATAATCCCTGCTCTACAACAAAT
>CAJQZJ010018033.1:16746811-16797681 GCA_907164525.1 Lophiomys imhausi | reverse complement strand
CACACACACACACACACACACACACACACACACACACTATATATATATAACATACAGCCACACCTCATATGTATAACATATACAAACACAAACACAAAGATTAAAATATATTGTGCCAACAATTTATTGGAAAGGTTGTTATTGGTTCTTGCCATGGAACTATTAATACACAAGTTATTTAATTTAATAATTACTTATTTGCAATTTATTTTCTACTGTAAACATATTTTCATTATAACGGGTTTTAATGTGCTATTCTTAGACTATTGAGTGATATTTCTAGCCTGAATTGGAAATCTGGTCTTCTCTTGGGCATTCCAGTGAGATTCTTAAGGCCATTTCTAAAAACAAGCAAGCAAACAAACAAACAAACAAAATCCCCAAAACCTGAGCATTTTGCACATACACTTGTAAAATTTGTATGCTAAGATAAAATATAATAACCCTTAAAGTAATGTACCTCTGGCAGGACCAAGACACAAGCCTCCCTAATATCCGCTGGCAGAGAGTGAAGTTAATCTTTACCCTATCTACTTAATCTAGTGTCATTTTGTGTGACAATAAGCTAAATGATAAGGTAGCTAATCACTACATAGTAATTTTGTACTTTTCTTGTGAAAATTACAGCCAAATAATTATGACTCGTGTAAAGGGTCCCAAATTAAACATAGCATTCTGTTTCAAAATTATTCTGGATTCATTCCTTTAATAAGGATTTAAAATGGAAAAATAGCAAAAAATATTCAACTTAGCACAGCAGATTCTAAGTTCTAAAAAGAAAAAACATATAAATGGAGTACAAGGATATATACATACACACAATTATATATACATATATATCATATATGTATATGTACATATAATATATAAATATTAGCAATACAATAGAATAAATTTTGCTAGTAATAGTTACATATATATTTTATGATAAAGGTAATATATGTATTCTCATATGGTGTTTTAGCCTGATTTATAAATTTACACTATGTAACACAAATACTTAGATCTTAATAAATTTGACTTTAGAATTAGATATTTTATTTATTTATTTAATTGAAAATATAGTTTTTAATATAATGTATTCTAGTTATAGTTCTCCTCCCTCTCCCACCTTCTTCCCACCTCCCCTCTGAAATGGATCCATTCTTTTTCTGTCTCTCATTAGAAAACAGTCCAAGTGAATGAAAGATTTCATCCTGACACAATAAATTTAGTAGAAGAGAAATTGGGGAAAATCCTGGAACTCACTGGCACAGGTGACAACCTCTGGAACAAATACTATGTGTAATTTGGGACCCTATACATGAGTCAGAAAAGCCCAGGCTCTAAGACCAACAATCAATAAATAGGACTTCATGAAACAGGAAAGCTTCTGTAAGGCAAAGGACACTGTCATTAGAAAATGGCACACTACAGATTGGGAAAAATCTTTACCAATCCCACATCTGACAGAGGGCTAATATACATAATTTATAAAGAAATCAAGAAATTAAACACCAAGAAACCAATCAAAAAATGGGGAGCAGAGATAAACAGAGAATTGATAAAGGAGGAACTTTTAATGGCCAAGAGACACTTGAAGAAATGCTCAACATCTTTAATCATTAGAGTAATGCAACTAAAGATGACCCCAAGATTCTATCTCACCCTATCAGAATGGCTAAGATGGCTAAAATCTCAAAGGACAGCACATGCTGGTGAGGTTGTGGAAAAAGGAGAACACTCCTCCATTGTTAGTGGGAGTGCAAACTTGTACAACCACTATGGAAATCAGTCTGGCGATATCTTAGAAAACTTGGAATAGTCCTACCTCAAGATCTAGCCATACCACTCTGGGTATGCATCCAAATGATTCCTCACCAATTCACAAGGGCACCTCCTCATCTATGTTCATAGAAACTTTATTGGTAATAGCTAGAAACTGGAAAAAACCCAGATGTCCCTCAACTGATAAATGTATGAAATAAACTGTGGTACATTTACACGATAGAATACTACTCAACCATCAGAAACAAAGAAATCATGCAATTTACAGTCAAATGGATGGAACTAGAAAAGATCATCCTGAGTGAGCTAACCCAGACTCAGTAAGATGAACATGGCATCTATTCACTTATAATTGGATTTTGGCCACGTAGTACAGGAGAAATAACTTTACAACCAACACACCAAAAGGATCAGGAACATAGACCTTGTTACCTATTAGTGGGACACTTTGCCCTAATAGAGATGCCATATAGGCCCTCAGTGCAAGAGGAGGCTCTTAACACTCATATGACTGTTGAACTTGGAGGGGGGGCTGATATGTAAGGGCAACTCACTCTGGAGGAGTAGAATAGGTGGGAGAGGGAGGAGGGGGGAGGGTGGGACAGGGAGGGGTAGAGAGAGGGGACTGTGATTGGTGATGTAACGTGAATAAACAAAACAAAAATAATAAGTAAAAAAAAAAAGAACTAGAAAAAGTAAAGAAAAAGAAAGAAAAAAGAAAACAGACCTCTAAGGAATAATAATAAAATAATCTAATAAATTAAAACTAGCCTATCAGCCCATCAGAATATGACAAAACAAACAGAAATCAAAAAGCCTAAGAAAAGGCACAAGAGACAGATAGAGATGTAGAATCATTCCTGTACACACTGAGAAATCCCATAAAAACACAAAACTAAAAGCCATCATATATATACAAAGTCCCTGTAAGGGAAGGAAGGAGGGAGTGAGGGAGTGAGGGAGAGAGAAAGAGAGAGAGAACAAAGAAAAATAAAGATGATATTTTTAAAAAGTAACAACAATAACAAAAAACAAAAAAGAAGCCCTAACAGGGCTTTCAGCAGTAACAAACAGCACATATGCCTTTGAGTTCCTTCTTTGTTGGCTCTGGACATATCACCTACCCTTAAGTGTAGTTTGTTTCCACAGTGAGACTTCCATGCAGAAAAATAAATTTTCATTTTCAAGTGGTTATCAACTTTTTCTGTTGAACATAAACAAGAAACAAAATCAATAAAATATTTATATCTAAAATTGCAACTTTGCAACTTTAACATGCTTTCATGGATAATTTTAAAGAACTCAAAGCAACAATTCTATGGTTACTGCTCAACTGTAGTATGATTTTGTAGTGTAATATGCCTTTTATTCATTTAGAAAAGGAGTATTAGGTTTATTTTGAAAAGTTTTAAATTGTCTTTATTTATTCTCATATATACCAGAATATATATGATATATATATATATATTCTTGTACAAACACACACACATATACAGTCTCTTCTACAACTCCAATGAAACATAGCCAGTTTGAAATAATAAACTAATAACTATACTTAACCTGTGATACATAGAATAATTTGTAACATTGTCAGAGTACAGTTTAGATCTCAAGTTCATGTAAAAATATTATTCACTTGAAAATATTGCAAACACAGATGCCATGTGACTTCTATTTTCTCCATTCATAGGAATAATCATATACACATTTGTGAACATCTGTTTAGTATCAGTTTATAATTGTATTTCTTCCTTTTACTTTTACTTTTTGTAAGATTAGAAAGATGTTTCTAATCTTAGTTGCCAAGACAATTTAGTTATCTGATATAACAAAGACCCCAAATGGCATTTAAAGCTCACAACATTTCAAACTTGAGTCCCTTATTTTTTTGGTGATTAAAGTGCCTTTCCTAAGTTAATTGAACAAAATTCAACTAAAATTTTTATTTTATATTTTTTACAAAATAACTTAGCTTAGTGAATTTTAATATGCATATTTATCTATATAGCAATATATGTACACACATTTATAGACTAATTCACATAGATTGATATACTTATATATTTATGCATCTATGTATATAACCTTCTGATGGGGTAGTGTTACGTATTCTAAATGTTAATTGGTCCTGCTTGCTGTCTGTTAAATAAAATGCTGAGGCCTGAGATTGGGCAAAGACAGAGAAAGGTGGGACTTCCTGAGATTAGAACAGGAAGCCTGCACTTCAGACAGAGAATTAAGGCATTCCAGCCAGGAGCAAGAAGAAGACACATGCCATGATTTAGAAAAAAGAACCACATTCCACATGGCCAGGAACATCAGCATATCATGGACAACGGCAGTCCAAGGGGACATATGTATATATGGGGTCATATTTGGGTTGCAGAATTAAGAGCTAGCTTAGATGGGCCAGGATTGCACAACTCAGGCCAAGGCTTGTTAAGATCAACATGGTGTCTGTTTGTATTCATTTATAATGGCAGAATAAGGATTAAAGACTGCCGAACAACTTAACAATAATCTAAATATAGGTTAAATAGCTTAATTAGCCATATTTTTTATTACAACCTTCATTTTGAAGTTTTAGGGCTTTGTAGTTCTATGATTTTTCTGAACATTTACTATGTAATTATTTTCTCAAATTTCAACTTTTTATATTATAAGCAAAATAAAACAATTTAACATTAGATTCTTTCTTATTTGTAGTTTTTTCTATAGTTTTCTTTATGTAGAAATTCTCTATAAAATTAAAATACAATTATTAGGAAATATTCTGCTTCAGTTTGTTCCAATAATGTATTACAGTAAAGGGCTTGGATTTTATTATGTCCCTTGTTTATTCTTGTCAATAATTTAATTCTTAGTAATATAAACACAAATACGTAAGTATATTTCATGATAATAAGTAATAATGACAAAATTAAAAAATAATTAGTAAGTTAAGTCAACACACACAAGAAAATGGAAACAAATAGTTGGAAAAAGGCATAATTTGTAGTTATGAATAAACTTGAATTGCTTTTATGCATTTCTTTGGATCCAGGAAACATGGTCATTTTTAATTTAAGCTCCCATGACCTGTTCTTTATATCCCAGATAATTTTGCAAGAATTAATTTAATTTTAAAGGTCATATCCTAATTCTTTTTTTTTAATACCTTATTTTTTTTCTTCAAGTTACATCTCAGTAACAAACCCCTCCCTATTCCCCCTTCCTATCCCGCCCTTCCACCCTCTTCCCCCCTGAAGTTTCCCCTTTCAGTCCAACAGATGGTTCCTTCTCTTATTACAGTAAGTATTATACAAAACAACAGATATAAATATGCCACATTTATGAGAGTTAAATGGCCCAGTATACCTTCCCAATGTCCAGTTTATACATATTTGGCCCCTGACTTGAACATTCTACTATCTAACCATCTCCTTGAGTTTAAAGGTCTATATGTGACTCAACATTCATACTAACTTACAACACACTTTTAAGAGTATCTTCTTAGTTCTATAACACCCTCTTGATTCCTAAACAACTCAAAATTTAACTATGAGACTCTAGCTGTCTATTCTTCAACCACCTCAGAGACCTGAGAGGGATAAATATATTTGCTTATATAGGAAGTGCAGGGCCTGCAGCTTCCAAAACTAAGAAAGGACATACCAATGACTGCCTGGACAGTTCCCATTTTCTCTCCATACATTCCAGCATCAGTCTTCAGCCTTTGGGTCCTGTTTCTCTGACAGACATTTGTTGTAGAGCAGGGATTATGAAGGACTTACCTACCCTGTCTTGGCAGAGTTAGGCTGTCGACTTCCCTGCTACCAAGTTTTGTCCTTTGTGGACAGCAGTCTGTCTGCAGTTGGTGCAAGGGTTTTTTTCATGCCAAGAGATAGGCTTGCCACTAATTCAACCATCTTACAGTGGAGGTTCTTCGATGCTTATCTTCTACTTTGAGTAGAATAGGGGGTGCTGTCAGGTGCTGATATGTCTCGATATCAAAAAAAAAATCTTGATTTAAGATAACATCTTTGAATGCCATATTCTGCAGATCTCTTGGGGTTTTTGAAGATGCCCTATCCATCTCTTGTATTTAGATAAGCAAATGTTGCTTGTCTCTTAGCAACTTGATTACTGGGTAGTTTAGAGAATATCTGTGATAGACTGTCATAGTAGCTAACAAAGTGACATGTTTGCATGACTAGGAGTTTGTTTTACTTAACTATCCAAGACCGTTTTAGACGGTTGGTATCAAGAGGTCAGAGCTTCACATTTTATTTTTAAGTATCTCTAGGTATGATACCATTAGGAAGTGTTACCTTTAAATTTGTATCAATATACAAAGATCTATTCAATTGTGGTTAAATATACTCTTAATTATGTATCAATATACAAAGATCAATGCCTATGTAGCCCAATACAATCTTAATATTACGTCCATATGCAAGGGTCAATACCATTGTGGCCAACTATAATCTTAATTTTGTATCAATATACAAAGATCAATACCGATGTAATCCAATACAATCTTATTTTTGCACAATAAACAATGGTCAATACCAATTTAGCCATATAAACTACTTATTTTGTATCAATATACAAAGGTATAAGGGCATATTCAATAATCTGCCCCTTCTTCTTGGACCTTCCTGTGCTATGTCTATATCTCATTTTTCTCAAGCCCATGCATTCCTACATAGGAGAGGAAGAAGGATACAGAAAAGGAAAAGTAGGAAGTCCCTGGGGCTAACCTCCAAAACCCATTAAGACAGGACCATTTATCAGCTTGTAGTCTTTTCCCCTAAATATCAGAGTTTTCAGTTATCCTTCAAATAACCAAAAAGAAGGGCGGAGAAACACCTTCCCCACCCTCTGGGCATGGGACGTCACTCTCTTAAAGTGACTTCCTGCTGATTTGGGTCGTAGTAGACCTGTTTGGGGCCCGAACCCAAATGGAAAAAATGGTTAAAAATGTTAGTACACTCCTTTTATATTCAGTCCTTCTGTTCTCAGCTGTTTAGATGACTTAAGGGTTTTGTAGGCAGAAGCTGATCTTGCAGGCTTCACTGAGGTTCCTGCCGGGGCATTGTGTAGAGCTGAGCGGTCCCAGTGACATTGGATTGCTGTGGTGGTTGCAGGCCCCTGATGGAGACAGCTATTGAGGAAGTCTGCCAGGCAGAATCAACTGGGTCACTCGTCCTCCTTGGTGCCTGATTCTGCTCTCTGCTGAGGTTTCTGCTGTCCAGCTGTCCCTGGGCTCCCCTAATGGACGCTTCGATTCTCCTGGAATGATAAGAACATAGCCCTGCCCCAATCCCAACCTTAGGACAATTGCCTTCTTTTTTCTGGGGGGGGGGGGGCTAGGTAGTACTTCTCCTGAAGCAAATTTGGCCTTCTGACAACTTACAAAGGGTGATCTTTCAATCCGGGTTAAAGAAGAAATTCTGTCACCTTGGGGCTAAACCAGCTCTAGTGTATATATTTTGAGGTCCCAAAGGACAATCTGCCTGCATCAAGAAGGCCTTTTGTAAGTAGCCTCCAAACTTAGGTCCCTCCAAATCCCATGTGTGTGTCTCTGAACTCTAATTATTGGGATCAGGGACCTGTGTTTCCCATCTGAAGGGATCAAAGATGTGTTCCACCACTCCTGAATCGAAGTCTTTCTCTATTTAGAGTTTGCCCTGCATCAGGCTGACCCTGAGCTCCTGGATCTGCCCATTTCTGTCTCCAGTGTGCTGGGAGCTGGGACCAAGGGTGTACTCTTCTTGAATGGTGGGACCAAGAGTATGCACCCTCACCACCCCGCTCCGTATGACTCCAGAATACATAAGACCACCGACTCTATGGTGCTCCCCCCCCCCCCGTCTCCACTGAAGTCAAAAGCATGGGCCAATACCACAAATCTCTTGTATTTTACCTTAGCTCCACGTCTTCTCTACACCTGGAGGTCTGCAAAACCAGGCCAAATGGCTGTATCCTCTATTCCATTCACAGTGTTTCAGCTCTGCCCCCTGCCTTTTTTTTTTTTTTTTTTTTTAGTTAATAAATTTATTTGTTTGTTGCTTCAGGTTACATCCTTATCATATTGTCCTCTTTTCCCGCTTCCCACCCCCACCCTCCCATGCTCTACCCCCTGACCCTTCCGTCTTGTTCCTCTGGGGTGGAGTGTCCCTGCCTAACAGTCTCTCACCACAGATCAGGAGTCATATGAGGGCCAAGAGCCTCTTCATTCACCAGGGGCCTACAAGGCAGTACTGCCAGTGAAAGGTGTCTCCTTGCTACTGGGGGAATACTAAAAAAAAAAAGACCAACAAACACACAAACCCACAAAAACAAAGAATATCAACAAAAAAAAAGAGAGGAAAAAGGGAAGGGAAAAGGAAAAAGAAAAAAGAAAAGAAGAAGGAAAAAGAAAAAGATAATAATAAAAAAATTATGTACATGTTCCTTTTGGTGTGTTGGTTGTAGTACAGATATCCTGTACGATATAGTTAAAATCATACTATAAGTGAATAGATGCCATGTGCATCCTTCTGAGACTGGGTTAGCTCACTCAGGATGAGCTCCTCTAGATCCATCCATTTGGTTGCAAATTGCATGATTTCATTGTTTCTTACAGCTGAGTAATATTCCATTGTATAGATGTACCACAATTTTTTAATCCATTCTTCAGTTGAGGGACATCTGGGTTGTTTCCAATTTCTAGCTATTACAAAAAAGGCTGCTATGAACATAGATGAGGAGACTTCCCTATGTCTCCGTGAGAGGTCCTTTGGGTGTATACCCAGAAGTGGTATGTCTGGGTCCTGAGGCAATGTTATTCCTAGATTTCTAAGATATCGCCAGACAGACCTCCATAGTGGTTGCACAAGCCTGCACTCCCACCAGCAATGGAGTAGGGCACCCCTTTCTCCACACCCTCGCCAGCATGCGCTATCATTTGAGCTCTTTATCTTAGCCATTCTAACAGGTGTTAGGTGGCATCTCAGGGTCATCTTGAGTTTCATTTCTCTGATGATTAAGGATGTTGAACATTTCTTCAGGTGTCTCTCAGCCCTTAGGGATTCCTCCTTTGTGAATTCTCTATTTAGCTCCATCTCCCATTTTTTGATTGGATTATTTGGTTTCTTGGCATTTAGTTTCTTGAGTTCTTTGTAGATTTTAGATAATAGCCCTCTATCAGATGTGGGGTTGGTGAAGATTTTCTCCCAGTCTGTTGGTTGCCGTTTTGTTCGAATGATAGTGTCCTTTGCCTTACAGAAGCTTTTCAGTTTCATGAGGTCCCATTTATTGATTGTTGATCTCAGGTTCTGAGCTGTTGGTGTTCTGTTCAGGAAGTTGTCACCTGTGCCAATAAGTTCGAGGGTTTCTCCTACTTTTTCTTCTAGTATCTTTAGTGTGGCTGGCCTTGTGTTAAGGTCTTTGATCCACTTGGAATTAAGTTTTGTACAAGGTGATAGGTATGGGTCTAATTTCATTCTTTTGCAAGTAGACATCCAGTTGGACCAGCACCATGTGTTGAAGATACTGTCCTTCTTCCATTGTGCGTTTTTGGCTTCTTTGTCAAAGATTAGTTGGACATAGGTGTGTGGATCCATGTTTGGGTCTTCAATTCGATTCCATTAATCCACTAGTCTGTTTCTATACCAGTACCATGCTGTTTTTATTACTGTTGCTCTGTAGTACAGCTTGAAATCTGGGATGGTGATACCTCCAGATGTTTTTTCATTGTACAGGATTGATTTAGCTATTCTGAGCTTTTTGTTGTTCCATATGAAGTTGAGACTAGTTTTTTCCAGTTCTATAAAAAATTGTGTTGGTATTTTGATAGGAATTACATTAAATCTATATATTGCTTTTGGTAGGATAGCCATTTTTATTATGTTGATCTTACCTATCCATGAGCATGGGAGATCTTACCATCTTCTAAAGGCCTCTGCCATTTCTTTCTTCAGGGGCTTGAAGTTCTTGTTATATAGGTCCTTTACATGCTTGGTTAGAGTTACCCCCAGGTATTTTATGTTGTTTCTGGCTATTGTGAAGGGGGTTGTTTCCCTTATTTCTTTCTCGGTATATTGGTTTGTTGTATAAAGAAGGGCTTCTGATTTTTTGAGTTAATTTTGTATCCAGCCACCTTGCTGAAGTTGTTTATCAGCTGTAAGAGTTGTTTGGTGGAGTTTTTGGGGTCGCTTATGTATACTAACATATCATCTGCGAATAGGGATAATTTGACTTCTTCATTTCCAATTTTTATCCCTTTGATCTACTTTAGTTCTCTTATTGCTCTAGCAAGGACTTCAAGTACTATATTGAAGAGATATGGTGAAAGTGGACATCCTTGTCTTGTCCCTGAGTTTACAGGAAATGCTTCAAGTTTCTCTCCATTTAATTTGATGTTGGCTACTGGCTTGCTGTATATTGCCTTTATTATTTCTAGGTATGGTCCTTGTATGCCCGTTCTCTCCAGAACTTTTAGCATGAATGGGTGTTGGATTTTGTCAAATGCTTTTTCTGCTTCTAGCGAGATTATCATGTGGTTTTTTCTTTCATCTTGTTTATATGGTGAATTACATTGATAGACTTTTGTATATTGAACCATCCCTGCATTCCAGGGATGAAGCCTACTTGATCATGGTGTATGATACTTTTGATGTGTTCTTGAATTCGGTTTGCTAATATTTTATTAAGTATTTTTGCATCTATGTTCATGAGGGAGATTGGTCTGAAGTTCTCTTTCTTTGTTGGGTCTTTGTGTGGTTTAGGAATCAGAATGACAGTGGCCTCATAGAATGAGTTTGGCAGTGATCTTTCTGTTTCTATGTGGTGGAAGAGTTTGAAAAGTAATGGTGTTAGTTCCTCTTTGAAGGTCCGGTAGAATTCCGTGCTAAAGCCATCTGGCCCTGGGTTTTTTTTGGTTGGGAGATTATTAATAACTGTTTCTATTTCCTTGGGTGTTATTGGGCTGTTTAAGCTGTTAATCTGATTTTGATTTAGTTTTGGTAGGTGGAATTTATCAAGGAAATTGTCCATTTCGATTAGGTTTTCAAATTTAGTGGAATATAGATTTTTAATGTAATGCCCGAATATTTTTTGGATCTCTTCAATGTCTGTTGTTATTTCTCCCTTTTCATTTCTGATTTTGTTGATTTGGGTTCTTTCCCTTTGCCTTTTAGTAAATTTGGCTAGGGGTCTGTCTATTTTGTTGATTTTCTCAAAGAACCAACTCTTGGTTTCATTGATGCTTTGTATAGTTCTTTTTGATTCTAAGTTGTTGATTTCAGCCCTAATTTTGATGATTTCCTGCCTTCTGCTCTTCTTGGGAGTATTTGTTTCTTTTTTTTTTTCCAATTCACCCAGCTTAGCTGTTAGTTCACTAATATGA
The DNA here is from genome assembly GCA_907164525.1 of Lophiomys imhausi. NCBI lineage: Eukaryota > Metazoa > Chordata > Mammalia > Rodentia > Muridae > Lophiomys > Lophiomys imhausi. The sequence continues at coordinate 16,786,541 of CAJQZJ010018033.1, read as the reverse complement.
GCTGTCACAATTTTCTTTTTGAAAGCACTTAGTGCTATGAACTTTCCTCATAGCACAGCTTTCAATGTATTCCATAGGTTTGGGTATGTTGTGTCTTCATTGTCGTTGGATTTTAAGAAGTCTTTGATTTCCTTCTTTATTTCTTCCCTGACCCAGTGGACATCCAGTAAGGAGCTGTTCAATTTCCATGTGTGTGTAGGCTTTCTGTTGATTCTTTTGCTGTTGAAGACCAGCTTTATTCCGTGGTGGTCTGAAAAGATACAAGGTGTTATTTCAATTTTCTTGTATCTATTGAGACTATCCTTGTGACAAACTATGTGGTCGATTTTGGAGAAGGTTCCGTGGGGTGCTGAGAAAAAGGTGTATTCCTTTGTGTTTGGGTGAAACGTTCTGTAGATATCTGTTAGGTCCATTTGTTTCATGATCTCTGTTAGACTCAATATTTCTCTGTTTGTCTTCTGTCTTGATGATCTGTCCATTGTTGTGAGTGGGTTATTGAAGTCTCCCACTACTAATGTGTTGTGATCGACGTGCTCTTTAAGTTTTAGAAGTGTTTCTTTTACGAAAGTAGGTGCCTTTGTATTTGGGGCATAGATGTTCAGTATTGAGATTTCCTCTTGATGAATATTCCCTTTAATGAGTATATAGTGCCCTTCTTTGTCTTTCTTCATTAACTTCAGTTGGAAGTCTGTTTTGTTTGATATTAGGATGGCTACTCCAGTTTGCTTCCTGGGTCCATTTGCTTGGAAAACCTTTTCCCAGCCCTTTACTCTGAGGCAGTGTCTATCTTTCGTAGTTAGATGTGTCTCTTGTATACAGCATAAGGAAGGGTCTTGCTTGCGGATCCACTCTGTAAACCTATGTCTTTTTATTGGGGAGTTGAGTCCATTGATGTTGATGGATATTAGTGACCTGGGGTTGTTATTTCCCATTAGTTAGGTATAGGTGGTGGTCCTGTGCCTCTTTTGGTTTAGTTGCTGAGGGGGTTTCTATTCCCTTTGTTTTCTTGGGTGGAGTTTTCTTCTCTGGGTTGGGATTTTCCTTGTAGGATTTTTTGTAGGGCTGGGTTTGTGGGTAGATATTGTTTAAATTTGATTTTGTCATGGAATATCTTGTTTTCTCCATCTATGTTGATAGAGAGTTTTGCTGGGTAAAGTAGTCTGGCTGGGCACCTATGATCTCTCAGGACTTGTAGGATATCTGTCCAGGCCCTTCTAGCTTTTAAAGTTTCTGAGGAGAAGTCAGGTGTAATTCTGATGGGTCTGCCATTGTATGTGACTTGACCTTTTTCTCTTACAGCTTTTAATATTCTTTCTTTGTTCTGTACATTTGGTGTTTCAATTATTATGTGGCGAGAGGAGTTTCTTTTCTGATCTAATCTGTTTGGTGTTCTGTAAGCCTCTTGGATTTTTATTGGCATCTCTTTTTTCAGGTTTGGGAAGTTTTCCTCTATGATTTTGTTGAAGATATTTCCTGGACCTTGGAGTCAGGAGTCCTCTCTTTCCTCTATACCTATAATTCTTAGGTTCCGTCTTTTCATTGAGTCGTTGATTTCTTGGATGTTGTGGGTGAGAGATTTTTTAGCCTTCTCATTTTCTTTGGATGTTGTACTGATTTCTTCCACTGAATCTTCCATGCCTGAGATCCTGTCTTCCATCTCTTGCATCCTATTGTTGATACTCACATCCGTAGTTCCTGTTTTCTTCCCTTGATTCTCCACTTCCTCTTTTAACTCTGACTGTGTTTTCTTTATTGTTTCTATTTCTATTTTCATGTCTTGTATGGTTTTGTTCGTTTTGTACATTTCCTTCTCCAGCTTGCTTGTTTTTGTATGAAAATCTTTCATTTCTTTTTCCTTTTCCTGATCAAGCTCTGTCACCTTGGCTTGGAGCTCTTTAATGGTGTTGTTCCTTGTTTTGACTTGTAGAATTGTGGCTTCTTTGAATTCCTTCATAGATTTAAGTTCTTCTTGCAGGAACTCTATCACTTTCCATAATGCAGAATTGTCAACGTTTTCATGTGTTTCTGTTGGTGTGTGGTCGTCCGAATTGGATGAGCTAGGATAATTCTGCTTTGTTGGAGTCATATTTCCTTGATTTCTATTTTTTTTTTTGAACTTTGGCCATTGGATGCGTTTAGGTGTCTGTTTTCTGTGCTTGGAACCACAGTGGATGATTTGGTGCAGGGGACGTGTTACTTGGCTATCTGTCGTTGCTTACAGGGGGATTTCAATGTCACTGTGGTTTTAATCGCCTGAGGCACTGTGAGCTGCTGCAGCCTATTCCCAGGTTGTGAGTAATGGACCAGGATTGTTTCACTGCTCCCAGTTCAGACTTCTCTATGTTGCACTCTGAGTTATCAGCCTGTAATGGTTCTGATGGTATGGGCCTGTTTGCCCAGGCACAGATTCTGTGGGCTTTGTTTGTCGTCACGGAGGCTGACAGGGTCTGGCTCCACACCTAATATGTCTGGATTTTCCAGAAGACAGCTATGGTCCCGATTTCTGGTTTCTCACTAGGCTTCTCGCCACAGGGCTGACCTCTGTGCCTGATTCCCTTCCTGTCTGCGCCGCCGCAGGTCCCCCTCCCTGGCTGCTAGGCCGTGGGTACCCAAAGCCCCAGATCCTCCAGCCGCCTGAGTGGTCCTCTCGCCCCAGCAGCTCAGCTGTGGGTGCACAGATCCCTGGCCCCGCCCACGCCTGTCTCTCTCCCCAGTTGACCTGCCGTGGGTTTGCAGGGATTTGGCCCTGCCAGCTGGGTTCCCTCCCCAGCTGCGCTGCTGTGAGTGTGCGGGATTCGGCCCCTCCCGTCTGCCTTTGTGTTCCCAGCTTCCCATGCTCTCTTGGAACCTCCTGCCCTCCGCTTTGCCAGCGGCTGCGGACCACCCGCTGAGCTCCCTTTTTGTTCCTTGCTAAGTCTTCCACTATCTCGCAAAGTTTTTTAAGTGGGTATAAGTTCTACCTGAGGTGTGGGGAGCCCAATAGGCCAGTGATCTATGGCCAAGTGTACCCTGATTCTGCCTGCTGTAAGTTGGGATCGATCTTACCAGGCGCCTCTCCAAATGGGAGTTCCCGAATCCCTGGTTTAGTGGCTTCCGTGTCTGCGAGAGATGGGGAGAGCCTTGCCCTGGGACTTTTAACAGTTCCTTGGGAGCTGTGAGTGTTCCCGGGGGTGTCTAGCACCTCCGGTTTTTGCACAGTGCCCAATAACTCTGTGTTTTTATGGCTCTTTTTTCCCGTGTTCAAAATGCGTCAGTGTAGGTCGCCTCCATCTTGGTTCCGCCCCGGTCATATCCTAATTCTACTGTTGGGGAGAACACTCTCTGTGAAAAGCACTCCCCTAGGCACAATGTATTTTATGAGTTATCTTTGTTTGACTTTAGGGAACCTGTATACATGCATTTAGTTTTCATGTTGCACAGCAAGCAGGTAAAATACAGAGAAACATAATTTTATGGTTAAAAGACTTGGCAAATAGAATAGATGGATTTGAAGAGTTGAAACTAAGTTAATGGGAGTATATTAAGCTCTCTGTCATACTAAGCAGTGGGCACAATGAGTTACCACTATATTTTTACCATTCCCTAGAAACTAATAATTACCATGAACTGATTTGTATTGGTAGACTCTTTATTCATGGCTTGTAAAACCCGAAAAGCTCTAGGTTAGTAAACATGGGTCTCATATGAATCATCACTTCAGGTACAACATCATAAAGAACTATGTATTTAAGCTAGTTCATAGCATATAAGCTATTAAGGATATGAGTATCTTTCAGAGAAGTAAGCTGCTTATACTTTCAACAATATTTTTTTAAAGTTTTATACAACTCATAATTTGTGATTATATACTATGGTCACTATAAATTGGTGAAAGAGAAATAATCAGAAGTTTGTAGCATTGACAGATGTATTGCTTTGAAGTGATACTTTCTCAGGAATGCAACTCACAACTGTGAACTAACATGACTCGTGGGGCTAATGAAGGCTTCATTATTAATGGAACAGGGGTTTAGTCATCTTCAGAGCAGATTCACTGGACCTTAATTGTCTGTATGAATACATACTAAGTGAGGAATGCTTGAAAGGAAATAGTTTTGCTCAGCTATGCATAAAATCACCACATGGGCATCCTTATCTTTGAAGTGAGAAATGCAATATCAAAATAGACTAAAAGGGGTCACCAAACTGCTTCATTACTACAAAAATCTTTATGTGCCTGCTACACAATGCATTGTTAGAGGAAAGACAGAGATTAGTGTCATCATTAGAAACTTTAAAGATTCTGGGATAATGATTATTACCAGGACCCTCTCTACTTACCTATTTGGTCTGTTCAGAAGACAGATGGACTTTAAAAATTAACAAGGCATTATTGCAAACTTAATTGACTCTATTCTAATTACAATAGCTATATTACATGTGATTCCATTGCTGAAAAATAATCAACATATTCATTGAGACTTAGTAAGTGGCTATTAATCTGGACAATGCTTTCTCCTTTATGTTTATTACTTAATGATCATCACTGATTTCCTTTTTTTGCAGCTGCCATAGTCAGCAGTAAAACTTCATGTCTACTTCAGTTTTCTAGCCTTGACTGATTTTCTATTCTGTGTGATATCATGCTACTTTGCTATAATCATGACTTCTTGAACCAGGGAACAAAAATTAGCAAGTACTTTAGAATGCTTTTTAAAACTGAGATTTGTTGGGGAGCAATAAATGAATCACATTAAATGAAAATCTAGATCAAATTTCTTGTAATCTATGAGGTCATAGAGACATAGTCTTTCAATTTGGTAAAGACTAATTTCTATATTTGGCAACTTTTTAGCATTAAAAGAAAATGTACACATTGTATACTAGATATTTTCCTTTGCATACTGAAGAGAACATATTTGTAATTTGGGTGAGATATTTATGAAAGTAATTCACTCAACCTGTCAGTTTTGAACATTTCTGAGCCACAATAATTTTTGAAAAAGACATTGAATTCAGAGAAACATTAGTTAGTTGTTCATGTGGGATGAAGAAGGCTGTCTTTGGTCGAATAGAGATGATTTAGTACATGAAGCCTTAATTTCCTCTTTGGAATTTGTACTGAAATGATTCTTTTTTTTTTCTTTTTTTAATGTTTATTTATTACTTCAGGTTAAATCTGACTTGACCAGTTATCCAAGTAAATAACTTACTCAAAAGCAGGGGCAAATTAGTATTTTCATATGATTACATAGTAGTCTTTGCATTTGAGATTGAAATAGAATCCCTTCTATTCCCAAGTTTTAATTGATTATGGCCTCAGTTCCCTGTAAAATACATTCTTAGAGTTGAATTAAACACATACTATCAAAGCTTTGATGCTTAATAATTTTATAAAGGAAATGTTTAAATACAGACTGGAAAACACAGAGGGAGCAATAGGACTCTCCTAACATGGGTGAACATTTAACAAATTTAAAACACTCCAAGAAGTTCAGGAACTCAGCATAGTAGCACAAATTGATTCCTATTTGCAGATCTATGAGTTTATTTTAAAACTAAACAAAAATAAAGATCCATGAAAGAACACAAGCCATTCCAAAATCCCCAACACTTTACTTTTATACACGGGCTAAAATATTTAGGGTAAGACACTGTACAACTGAAATGTAAATGTCATCTAACAATTCATATCATCAAGAACCTGCGTACCAATACTCTTCTTTCTGTGGGCTCTTCCTTCACTTCCCACCTTCGCTCTCCATTTTCCTTTCCGTTTTTATTTCCATGTGTCTTTGAATGTGTAGAATAGTTGTTCTAATTATTCAACTCATTCTCTCAAGGAAAAAGAGTGCATAGAAATATGAAGCAGCAGTCACTTATATGTCATTTCTTAGTTTTGGAAGCTGCAGGCCCTGCACTTCCTATATAAGCAGATATATTTGTCCCTCTCAGGTCTCTGAGGTGGTTGAAGAATAGACAGCTAGATTCTCATAGTTAAATTTTGAGTTGTTTAGGAATCAAGAGGGTGTTATAGATCTAAGAAGATACTCTTAAAATTGTGTTGCAAGTTAGTATGAATGTTGAGTCAGATATAGACCTTTAAACTCATGGAGATGGTTAGATAGTAGAATGTTAAAGTCAGGGGCCAAATATGTATAAACTGGACATTGGGAAGGTATACTGGGCCATTTAACTCTCATAAATGTGGCATATTTATATCTGTTGTGTTGTATAGTATTTACTGTTATAAGAGAAGGAACCATCTGTTGGACTGAAAGGGGAAACTGCTGGGGGGAAGAGGGTGGAAGGGCGGGATAGGAAGGGGGCATAGGGAAGGGTTTGTGACTGAGATGTAACTTGAAGAAAAAAAATAAAGTATTTATAAAAAAAAGATTATATCCTGTATCCCAAAGTTGAAACCTGGCTCGTGGAGATGTGCACATTTTCTCTTGCTTGTTTGAAAGTCTTGGATAACAGGGTTATTGAACTCAGACGGTAAATCTTCCAAGAAATGTATTGCCAACTTTGTGAAATTTAGTTGTACTACATAATAAATAAAAGATTATCAAGAAAAAAACAAACAAAAAAAACAAATATGAAGCAGATATTTTAATATGAAATTTTTCTAGGGCTCACAAGGAAAATTTAGAAGTAAAGCAGTCACCATCTAAGGAGATGATGAAGTTTAGCAAACCAAGATGCTTATTGCATAGCAACGTGGATACATGTAAATTTTTATATAACAAACCAAAGATGACTTTCTCAGGTTCTAAAATATTTTCAATGCAATTTGTTCAGAAGAACATGTTTTCTGTTTACTATAAAAATCAATTAAATAATTACTGGAAAAACCATTGCAACACATCATAATATGAACCTACACATATATTTTTATGTGATGCAACACAACAGTAAGTGAAGATTCTATAGAGACCCAAATTTTAGTAAGTTTTATGTTAACTACATTACTTTGAGAAATTTTCTAAAGTTTTCAATGCAGGTTGATATTTGAGAAACATCTATCAATATTAATATAATATTTAATACTTAAAATCATAAAAATATTTTAGGATCTTTCAAACTGAACAAAAATTCAACTGATTTGCCCATTCTGGTTATCAAATGAAAAAGAAGAATTTATAAGAAGCACAACATTGCACCCAAGAACATGTGTGACATGAAAGGCAAAATTAAGATATAAATTCTTATTTCTTTTTGTAAAATATTTATTTATTACTTCAGGTTACATCTTCATCACAGTGCCCTCTTTCCACCCCTCCCAGTCCCACTCTTCTACCTGCTACTGCCATCCCTTCCATCCCACATCTCTGGAGTGAGTGTCCCTACATAACAATCCTCCACACCAGTTCAGAACTCATAAGGGCCAAGAGCCTCCTCATATACTAGGGGCCTACAAGGCAGCACCACTAGGGCAAAGTGTCTCGCTGACAGGAAACATAGTCTGTGTTCCTATTCCCTTTGGTGCATTGGTTGTAGTATACTTATCATGTACTATATAGCTAAAATCTGATTATAAGTGAATAGATGCCATGTTCATCCTTCTGAGTCTGGGTTAGTTCACTCAGGATGAGCTTCTCTAGTTCCATCCATTTAGCTGCAAATTACATGCTTTCATTGTTCCTGATGGCTGAGTAGTATTCCATTGTGTAGATGTACCACAGTTTTTTGACCATTCCTCAGTTGAGGGACATCTGGGTTGTTTACAGTTTCTAGTTATCACAAATAAGGCTGCTATGAACACAGATGAGGGAACATCCTTGTGATTTGATAAAGAATCATTTGGATGGATGCATACCCCGAAGTGGTATGGCTGGGTCCCAAGGGAAAGCTATTCCAAATTTTCTAAGATATCACCAGACTGACCTCCATAGTGGTTGCACAAGCCTACACTCCCACCAGCAATGGAGGAGGGTTCCCCTTTCTCCACACCATCGCCAGCATGTGCTATCATTTGAGCTTTTGACCTAGCCATTCTGACAGGTATGAGATGGAAACTCAGAGTCATTTTAAGTTGCATTTCTCTGATGATTAGGGATGCTGAGCCCTTCTTTATACAAAATAAATAAATACAGGGGCTGAGAAAGATAATAGAGAAACAACACCATTCACAATAATCACAAACAATATAAAATACCTGGCAGTAACTCTAACCAAGCAAGTGAAAGACCTGTATGACAAGAACTTCAAGTCCTTGAAGAAAGAAATTGAAGAGGACATCAGAAGATGGAAAGATCTCCCATGCTTATGGATTGGTAAGATCAACATAATAAAAATGACCATCTCGCCAAAAGCAATATACAGATTCAATGCAATTCCTATCAAAATACCATCACAATTCTTTACAGACCTGGAAAAAGCAATTCTCAACTTCATATGGAATAACAAAAGACCCAGAATAGCTAAATCAATCCTGTGCAATAAAAAACCTTCTGGATTCATCACCATCCCAGATTTCAAGCTGTACTACAGAGCAATAGTAATAAAAAACAGCATGGTACTGGTATAGAAACAGACCAGTGGATCAAGGGAATGGAATTGAAGACCCAGAAAAGAACCCATACACCTATGTTGTCTAAATTTTTAACAAAGAATCCAAAACTATACAGTGGAAAAAAGACATCATCTACAACAAATGGTGCTGGTCCAACTGGATGTCGACAAGTAAAAGAATGAAATTAGACCTGTACTTATCACCTTGTACAAAACTTAAGTCCAAGTTGAACAAAGACCTTAACATAAGGCTGGACACACTAAATCTACTAGAAGAGAAAGTGGGGAAACCCCTTGAACTCATTGGCACAGGTGACAACTGTCTGAACAGAACACCAACAGGTCAGGCTCTAAGACCAATAATCACTAAGTGTGACCTCATGAAACTGAAAAGCTTCTGTAAGACAAAAGACACTGTCATTGAACCAAAATGGCAACCTACAGATTGGGAAAAAATCCTCACCAACCCCACATCTGTCAGAGGGCTAATATCCAAAATTTACAAAGAACTGAAGAAATTAAATGACAAGAAACCAAATAATCCAATCAAAAAATGGGGAACAGAGCTAAACAGAATTCACAAAGGAAGAATCCCTAATGGCTGAGAGACACTTGAAGAAATGCTCAGCATCCTTAAATTCTATCTTTCCTAGATGAGTATTTGACAAATTTTTTTTTTTTCATTTCTGATGATTGTCATTTTACTTCTGGTATTTTCCTTTACTGTATAGAATACTTTCAGTATGAAGTCAATCCAATTTCCTTTTTATACTACTGCTGCCTGTGCATTTGTGGTCATATCAAAAGCCTATGGAAATGTCTTAAATAGTTGTTCTCAAATGTTTTTCTATAGTTTCTGAGTTTTGGACCTTTTAATTCTGTCTGTGGTACATATTAGGTTTATTTTTGTTCAAAGTGGAACTGTTGGTCAAAATTCAACTTTATGTCAATAGATACATATTTTTTCAAGCAAAATTTACCATTTTCCAAAATATTTGAGTTGAAGTATTTTTTCACCATTGTGTGTGTGTGTGTGTGTGTATGTGTTTCTGAGGTTTAAATGTTCCTTTTTTTGTTGCTGTGTCTACTTTCTTACCAGCACCAGGCTATGTGGTTATTACCATTTTGTAGTTTGCCTTGAAATTAAACACAGTATTGTCACCAGGTTTGTTTGTTTGTTTAACTTGAGACTGATTTGCCTATTAAAGTTCTCTTAGAATTCCCTGGGATTTTCACATTTGTTTAAAAAGCACAGGGATTTTTTTTTATTATATATTTCATGATGTTTTCAACTTCACTATATAACACAGGCTCTTCTCAAATACACCAAGGAAGCTGGATTGGCCTGGAATTTATGTCAACCCTATTTCAGTGTCTGACTGGTCATACTATCCACAGTGTACACAACACCTGGTTAATATGCAACTTTTGAGCTTATTTGTGTGGTCTTGTGAAGAATCTAATTGATAACCTAATGGTGTTTCCTTTCATTCATGAATAATTATTGATTATGTATAAAGATGATACAAGAAACTTCAAGATTTAGAATAACAATTATCAAACAAAAGAAACATAAATACTGGAGAAGAAAGAAATCTCATACACTGGTGCTGGGAAATTGAGTGATTACAGTCACTACAGGGAAAAAATTAAATCTTTCAAAAAAATCTTAAAAATAGATTTTCTACACAGCCAAGCATTTCCACTTTTTGTATATATTTTCAAAAGATATTAAATCAAGAAAACAGGGATTTCTGACCACCTGTTTCTATTGTAATACTGTTCTCAATAGCTAAGACATGACTATTAAACATTATATTATGCTATGTTACATTATATTATTATACCACATTATGTATATCACACACATAAATAGCCTTACATATATCACATAGAATGTTACTCATTTATGCAAAGTGATTTACTGTATTGTGCATGAAACAGATGCCACAGGAAACCATCAAGACAGATGGCAAAACCCAGGAAGACTTGACCTCAATATTTTCTCTCATATAAAAACCCAAAATTGTCAGTTTGAATATAAAATGATTACATAGAAGCTGTGACATGTGGGAGAGGTGAAGCTGGAAATAGACCGTTGAACTTAACTAATAAACACAGTAATATTAATTACTAATAGCAATTAAAATATATTGAAAAGTTGGGTCACAAATTGTAACAATTAAAAATGAAATTTCTCAATATTCAAATACTTTTTTCCAGAAATTACTTTAAATTTATAACAGTTCAGTCAAAAAATGAGATTCAGACATATTTATTAGTGAAACAATTGAAAATTTTAAAGCAGTATAAAAATGAAAACAAAATATTCATGTGTAATACAAAGGAAAGATGGGGAGAGGGATTTATCCTGCTATCTCTGTTTCTTGTTGTCTCTCTCATCTCTTTACGTTTCATGAACATGCCTTTTTTTTTCTCGAGTTCAATGAGATTTACTTCTGAAAATAAGTTTTTAAATGTCCCCATATCAGTTTTATAAAATCACTGGTTCCAAGTTGTCATAATATATGTAAGATAGTTCTTTATGTGTTTTGCTTTTCTTATCTAATAGACATACCCAATAGTTTTGGATACTAATGACATCATTAAAAATGTATTACAAGTTCATGTGCTTTTTTTATGTTGGGTATTTAAGTAAATCATTGCAAATATCTGTAATTTAATACTCCTTCCAAAAAACATGTGATACTATATAATATGCTATTAATTATTATGAAAAATTAAAACATAACATCTATTGGATAATTTCAATATTGAGTTTAAATATTTAGCTTTTTTGCAGTTAATTTGAACATTTTGATCAATTTATAAAACAATTAATGGATTCAATTTATATTTTATGAAAATGTGGGTCATTTGATTACACAAGTATTTAATGTGACATATGGAAAAAAAGAGTCCCACATTTCACTTTCTGAAGCTTTTAGCTGCATTGAAATTGGAAACACAAAGCTATCACCTAAAGAGATTTAATAAACAAGGAAATGAAACTCCTGATTCAAATGCCACTTTGCCTGAAATTTTTCTTGTGGAGATGAGAGCTGATTGTATCAACTCACTGGATGTCATTTTTAGTTCTGTGATTCTATGGTAATAATTTTTCTTCACTTAATCCAGTATTTCTTCCACAAAATCCCCTAAAGTAAGGTTGATCTATTGGTAAAAAACCAGAACCAAATAAAGTGCTCGATTTTCAGCGCAAATTAAAATTAAGCAACATACACTTGATTAGGATCTAAATAGAATGAATCAGTATGTATACATGCATGTGCATTTGCATGTGCATGTATATGTACATGATCTACCTTTAAAATAAAATAATGAAAATAGAATTAATTTATCTTAGGAATGTATAAAATCAAATCAGATCTTTCAAGTTTTCATTATATAAATAACTATTTTGGGAGTATGGAGCAAACAAGTATGTTTACATTTTTAAATGAATTTGAATGTTATGGGCAAATTATTCCTTGTAAGGAATAAGCCTAATAATTTCACACATGGTAAAAGCTCATCATTTCCTCAACATTTGTGTCTGATAGTCACATTTAATATAAAGGTATAATTAAAAAAAGTCACAGATGGGAACATAGTTCATTTATTTTAATACTTGCCTGTCACGTCCCCCTCGACCAGCAAGGACGACGCAACTCGCAAAAGCTCTTCTCCAGCAGTTTATTCAGGTCCCTTGAAAACAGTCTTCCGAATTCTTGCTTGTGTCTCTGCTTCTCTGCTTGTGTCTCTGCTTCTCCTCCCCCAAGCCCTTATATGCCTACTCAAACCCAATCAGATCATGCCACCTAGCGATCCAAGATAGGCTCACAAAAGGAGGAAGCAAACCAGGCTAGGCAGCTGCTACCAACTGAGGCTTGTTTACAGCTAAGCTTGAGCTTTCTGGCAATAAGCCAGGCGCCATCTTAGGGTTTCGGCTCACCACAGATCCCCCTTTTTGTTTTAAAACACAACAGGCAAAGGTAGAGGTCTGATCTCTGATATGCATGTAAAGGACATTGTAATGACCCCACGCCCAGTAGCCAACCAGGCTGGTGCCATACCCATCCGGTATCTTTTTCTCAGAGATGGGAAACTAGGATACCAACCCATATACAATCAAACATGCCCTTCTTGAAGTCGCTAGAAGCTGACCCCAAGTGCAGTGCTTAGCCTCGCATCCTGAGCGTGATGATAGCTTAGTCCTTTAGGACAGTCAACCAAGCTTGCGGCTGTCCAGCCTCCAAGGCAGCAAAGGCTTGCACCAGCAAGGCATTACTTCTCCTCTGTGAAATCCTCATCTTACAGATACACCATAGGGCAATGAAACTGACTAGGAAGAGCATGCCTGCTAGGGCACCCATTCCCGCCCATTCCTTCAGATGATTCATGACTCGGAGGATCCATGTTGACAGTCCTTCAGCAACAGAGATATCAACCCGGGTGAAATTCACATGCACGATGGCAGTTCTCAGATTCTGCATCAGCTTATCAAACTCGCCAGACCAATTTCCTGTAAGATACTGAGAGAGTTGCTTAGACAAATTTGCAGCTACAGTATAATTTTGATATGGCACAGAGGTCACACACAAACCAGTCATTTTCCACTCACAGCCAATCTGGGCCACCTGCCACAATACATCCAAGGCCATGGCTACATTGGCTGACAAATTATTCAAGGTAGCGGCAGTCTGCACTGAGGCATCCAGGCTTCCAACCCCTTGTTCTTATAAGGGGTGATAGCTGCTTTACACTCCTTTGTACATTGCTCATACACAAGTTGTTTAATTAAGGGCATTGCCAAATCAGGGTCTCCAAATACCCTTCCAGAGGCCTCAACCATTCTAGCCACGAAGTCTGAGAAAGGCTCCAGGGGATCCTGAATAATCTTAGTTAGATTGTTATCCACTGCCCCTTTGTTAGGCAATGATTTCCAAGCTCTGGTTGTGATTAAATTGATTTGCTCAAACACTTGAGCCAGATACCCAGTTTGTTGTTGAGCATATCGACCTTGCCCAAGAAGCATGACCACATCCCAGTCTGGGTTTCCTGCTGCACAATTAGCAGCAGCTTGTTTATTAGCAAACTCAATCAAGAAAGCCTTCCAATCTAAATACTGCCCAGAGGACAGGCAGGCACGTGCCAGGCTCATCCAGTCACTAGGAGTCATGCAATAATGACTAAGAGCTTCCACCTGAGCTACAGTGAAAGCAGCATTAATCCCATAAGTGCGGACACACTCAGTGAGTGCTTTAATTACCTTAAAATAGAGGGGTTCATGATAACGATTTCCCCCTCCATCCTGAAAGACAGGGTAGTACAGCTCATGTCTCACTTCCCTCCAGACATTTGGACAGAATGACCACCCACTAGGACCACTCAGAGGGGAAGTCTCATTATATGAAGGCGGCGCCAACACAGGCGGCCCCGGACCTGAGGGCTCTATCCCGGTGCAGTCAGAACTCTTCCTCAAAGATGACTTCTCTATTTTCTTTGCTAACAGTTCAAGTTCCTCTTCAGACTCTGAGCTATCCTCTTCCGAAGTATCTTTCCCAGATTTGACTGAGCGCTCCTCTTTTAACTGCTCTAATGCCTCTTGTCCCTTTTCCACGGCCTTGCAATATCTCTGATCTCCTAAACAACTACGAACAAGTCTCCAAATAGGCCGTGCTCCTCCCTGCAATGTACCTTGCTCCCAGGCAAAATCTAGATCTCTCCCAAGCTTCTCCCAGCAACTGATAAAGGCCAGCAAGGCCAGCATTCACTCCATTTCTGTGAGGCACTCTCTGCTTTCCTCACCTTGCTCTGCCAGTTGTGTCTTCTACTCGTCCGAATCCCGGAACTTTATTGCTCCCTCCCGGAGACCTTATTGCCTCTTTACCGAGGAACTTTATTGCTCCCTCCTGGAGACCTTATAGTTCGCAACTTCCCGCGAAACTTTACCTTTAGTTCGCAATTTCCGCAAAACTTTATTGTCCCAATTTATCCCGGGAACTTACCAGTGCACTGCCCCTGACTGCAAGAGTTCTGAGTCTTTTCTGGTTCCCTGCACGGGGCACCATTTGTCATGTCCCCCTCGACCAGCAAGGATGATGCAACTCTCAAAAGCTCTTCTCCAGCAGTTTATTCAGGTCCCTTGAAAACAGTCTTCCGAATCCCTGCTTGTGTCTCTGCTTCTCTGCTTGTGTCTCTCTACTTCTCTGCTTGTCTCTCTCTGCTTCTCCTCCCCCAAGCCCTTATATGCCTACTCAAACCCAATCAGATCATGCCACCTAGCGATCCAAGATAGGCTCACAAAAGGAGGAATCACATCGGGCTAGGCAGCTGCTACCAACTGAGGCTTGTTTACAGCTAAGCTTGAGCTTTCTGGCAATAAGCCAGGCGCCATCTTAGGGTTTTGGCTCACCACACTTGCCTAGCACACAGAATGCCCTGAGTTGACATAGGCATAGTTTGACATAAAATAAGTGTATTAGCACAGGCTTGCAATCCCATTGTACTGGAGGTGGATTTAGGAGGATCTGTAGTTTAAGGTTCTTGTGGTGTTTATTTTTAATTGTCAACTTGACAGATTATTGAATCAACTGGAAGCTACACTTATGAGTACTTTATAAGGAATTTTTAAAATTTGGTAATAATGCCATGGTTGGAAATCCCATGTTGTTGGCTGTGCTCTAGACTGAATGAAAGGAGAAAGGAAGCAGAGTAACAGACATTCATTAATCCATTGGTTTCGGCTATTGTTTGTGGATAAAATGTGCCTAGTGGCTTCAAGTTCCTACTGTCTAAACTTACTGCAAACTCACCAGGAATTGTTGAGTCCAATAAACTCTTTCTCCTTTAAATTGCTTTTGACAAAGTATATATAATAACAGAATAGAGTGGTGTTGGTCAGCCTTGGCTATATAATGAGCTGAAGCTAGCCTGGAATACATGAGATTCTATCTCAAAATAACAATAGTAATGATATTATGGAATTATATAAATTAAAATAACAAAAGAAAAGACATTTTTTCAGAAAGAAATAAATGGTTACTATACTTAGATAATTTTCACAAATATTTTCTAGATGGTTTTGGCATAGAAATAATTCAGCATGAATTCTAAATTGTATTAGATTTTCATGACATAGAAAGACAAATTCTATGCATGAATTTAGTTATAGATTATATGAAAATAAAACTGATGGATATATATATATATATCAATTTTGCTCCAACTCTTGCAATTTTAATGTGTTGAGACAATTTATGACATCTTATTTTCATGTCATGACTTTCAAATGATAATGTGCATCTCTCCATGAATTCACTCTTAATGTTTGTGTGGTGTTTTATTGAATGTCAGTTCAGAACTTGATAATTTATTTATTTTAGATATGTAAAGTAGTTCAATATTTTTCAATTAGCATCAAGATTCTGTTGGTGATGTTAATCACTTATTATTGTTAATTTAAGATATCACAATGCAGATAACAAAGCCGGCTAATCTGAACACTTTACATGAGTTTGCAAATGGTGCTTCAGTATAAGCCTCTTCAGTTGAGAGTTCAGGCTATCTTACAACTTAAGCTTAGAAGCAAATTTGTATCAAGTGTTTCACTCACTGCACTTGAAATTCAACTGCTTCATCAGGCTGGATACTATCCAGTGCAATGGAAAAAGAAATGATATGCATAAGAATGTCATGTTCCATAAGGTTTACCCATTAATCAAATACATGTTCTTTTAGCTGCGGATATAGCTCCTATGTAACAAATTATTCCCATAGGGGAACAGTCTAATTTATAGAATATAAGAATTATTTTAAAATTAGTTGTAATAGTCTTAACCATAATGCAGTCATGAATTTTTTGACTTTCAAAGCTACTGAATAGTATGGAAGGGGAACTGCACTTTGACATTTCCCCAGTTGGTATTACAATCACCAGACAATTACCTGAGTGGTGGACTTTGAGGCAGTCTTACAGATGACATGGATTGGAATCTGATCTCTTCAAAATCACAATCAATTATAGATACTAGTGAAAATATAATTTATTTAATTAGATACTAAGTGAAAAAACAATTATTACACTCAATGAGTTACAAATTATAGTATATTTTCTCAGAAAATTTTATTATTAATTAATTTTTTAATGTTTTGAAATTTTCATAGATGAGTATTGTGTCTGCACCATTTCAATTACTTCCTATTCCCCTCCAACTCATCTTATATGTAGCATTATTCACTTTCTAAATAATGATCTCGTGTGTGTGTGTGTGTATACACATATATGGATATTGCTGAGTACATTCAGTGTTACTTGCATATAAATGTGTTTAGAGATGATACATAGGATTAGATTAGATTATCAGTGTGCTTGTGCCTGGAGAAAAGTAATTAACCCTCTCTCAGCAGCTACTGATTTTCTATATGTTTTCATTTATGTCCTAGAGTTTGTGAAATTTCCCCATACACATTGGTCTGCTATCAGATATATTCATTATTCAGGTCTTCTCTAGGTAAACTGATGTCATGGGTGTAGTATACCTGTCATGTTCAGAGTACATACATTCTTTGTTTTTACATTCATTCTACCTCCTCTTCTGAGTTAACTTATCTGTAGGGTTTGGATTGCAGGTTTACCAGTTGAGAATGGGACTATCACATTCACTTACTCTCTGTATTTTGACCAGTCATGGATCTTTATGGTAGCCTCTTTCTTTTACAAAAAGAAGCTTATTTGGTGTGTGTGGAGAGAGGTATATTAATCTTTGAATATAAAGAAAAATATTTAGAATATGGCTAAAAACTATATTAATTAGAAAAATTGTAGAATACTTTTTTCTCTATGATTCATTACTTCTATAGCCAAAGATAGTAGGCTAGGTTTGCATTAATAATCATGAATTATTAACAATTGAGTGGATATGTCCAATTAGAAAGTTATTATTTTCCCCAAGATATAACTGCATCATTGAAGATATCTTACCTGGCTGATAATTGATGCTTGTAGACTTTCCAGTTGGGTAGGACTTTCTATTATTTTTATCCTTTGGTTGCTCATATGGCATGACAAAGTACTATGAGAGTTAGCCTGTGAGAAAGACATTTGCATGTCAGACCTCTATGTATTCCTCCCAGCCCAGTGTCCAAATCATATGTTATTTTCAACAGGAGAGCCTTACACTGAGTTTTGTGATGTAGCCAGTGGCAAAATAATAGACTATATATTCACACTAGTTTTCTGCAAGAATTTTTAGTAGCACAACTAAAACTTCTTAAAGATGATTTTAAAGGAAAGTATTCATACTGCTTCTACAAAGACAGTATTATTTTAATATTAAAGCCATTAAAAAACCACAAAACAATCAAAGAGCCTTATTGACTTACATTCCCCCAATACAGATGGAAAATTTTCACTAAAATACTTTCAATTCAAATATAGGTGAATTTAAAAAAATCTTCCACAATGATCAAGTTGGCTTTTCTCCAGATATGCAGTACTGATTAAATGTACATAAATTTTGATAAATTAAATAAATAATATAAATGAACTCAAAGTTAAAAATCACATGAAAAGAACTTTCAGAAAATTTAACATTATTTCAAAATAAAAGTCCTAAATAGAACAGAGATAAAGCAAATATACATCAACTTAATAAATAGAACAAACACATAAATAGCATAATTCTAAATAGAAAAAAAAACATGAAATGTTCCATTAAAATCGTGAATGAAATAGGACTCTGAACTAAATCCACTACTTTTTAATAGAATGTTTGAATCTCCAGCTAGACCAAGTGGCACTAATAGTAAAAATAAGTTAAATTATCATTATTTGCCAAAGATAAGATATTACACCCCCAAAAAAACCAAAAGAGGCGCAAGACAACTGCTAGAAATGATGAATATATTCAACAAAGTTACAGGATGCAGCACCAACTATAGAAATCAGTAGCCTTCCTATATACAATGTAGTGATCTGGAAGAAAATGACCTCCAAAAACCCACAGGGAGTAGAACTAATAGCAGGATGGAGTAAAACGTGGTTATTTTGGAGAGAGTGCAACACTAGGAGGTATGCTTTGATGTCTCAAATGCTCAAACCTGGTCTAGTGTGACACTCCCTGCTGCCTGTTTATACAAATGGAGAACTCTCAGCTCCTTCTGTCACACCATGTCTGCCTGCATTCTGTCATGCTTCCATCCATGATGATAATGATTAATAATATGAGACTGTGAAACAACCTCAATTAAATGTTTTTCTTTATAAGAGTTGTTGTGGTCACGGTGTCTCTTGACACCAATAAAACCCTAAGACAGAAGTTGGCTCCAGGGTCTTGGGTATTGCTGTGATAGGTCCGACTATACTTTTGTTTGGAGGAATGTAGACTTTGTGACTTTTGATTAGAAAAGCAGTTGAAAGGTTTAAGTGGAGCTTAATGGGCCATCCTAGTAGAATCATGGAAGACAGTAGTGTTGAGGGTGACTTGGACTGTGGGGACATGGTTCAAGAGATTGCAGAGCAGACCAAAGTGAGTATGTGGTCTAGAGACTGTTTTTGACATGTTTTGGTGAAGAATGTGACTGGTTTCTGCCCTTGTCCAAAAAATCCACCTTAGGCTAAATTGAAGAGTTTTTGATTAATTGCATTGGGAAAGGAAATGTCAAAACGGCTCATTTAAAAATATTTTACTAATTTCAATCTCTATCTCTTTAACAAAAAATTGGATTTAAAGCACACATCATGAGTTGAAATTTATACATGACAATATTAATGTAGCAAGAACCTGAGATTAGATAGATCACAGGCCTAGGGGAAAAGTTACTACATTATTTTAGGAACACAGAAATAAAATGACTCCTAATGACCTTTTACTGTACCCATACATCAGTGCATCATTTGACTCTAATTAGAGAAGTTCATTCTTGCTGTAGATGGTAATTAACAAGGAGATCCACAAGTAGATAATGTGTAGAGAGTGAATAAATTTCTTTTATTTTGACTTTGGAGCACTCAGCCCCAAATGGGAAGTCTTTATAAAAACCTTCCTTTCAAGGTTCAGTGATATATACAGATGAGGAGTCAGAAAGATTTTAAGAAAGGCAATGGTGAAGAAAAACAAACAAGAAAAGCAGTCCCAGCATACTATTGATTCTAGTGTGTGGTTATTCATGCTCACTTTTAAAGATCTATAATGAGAAGTAGCAAGCTGATTAAGGAAAAATACAAAATATTCAAGTTCAAGGAGAAAAGACACACCAGGAAGTGAAATGTAGTCAAATCCTGTGTTCACAGAGATAAACAGATTAAAGAAAAGTGTGATGTTCAATGAAATAAAGGGAGTGGTGAACTCAGGGAAAGATCCCACCCAGCTAAATTTCCAACTTGTGAAAAGGAATTTTAAAAAGCTTATAGCCAGGAATGATGGTGCACAGCTTTAATCGCAGCATTTGGAAGGCAGAGTTCTTCTGTCTGACTGTGGTTCGCAGATATCTGAGTTCAAAGCCAGCATGGTCAACAGAGAAAGTGTCAGGACAGGCAACTATAGGCAGTGAAGTATACAATCAAAAACAGAAAGCTGGTAAAGTTGTAATTGAAAAGGGGGGCCATAGAAAGCAGTGGAACTTGGCAGCTTCGGTCATGTGATTCAGGCATTAAGAGTCAAGGACAGAAGAAAGGGGTTATGGGATTTCCCTCTGCAACTAAGGAAAGCCAATGAGGTCAGACTTATCTCAAGGGTATTCCTGCATGGAGGCCTAGAGAGGCCATTATGTGAAGCTGTAATGGAGAAAACTGGATTGCCTTGGATTCCCCAAAATGTTGGAGTTAAGAAAAATTGCTAAAAGAATGGAACCAGCTCAAGGGAAAGATGGTTTGCAGACAACAAACCTGAAAGGAGTTAGAGATCTAACATCAGATACTGATAAGCAGAGTTCAAAGTTTCCCCAGCTGGTGTTTAGTCTTGCTTTGCTAGATTATTTCCTCCCTATGCTCCCCGTTCTCCAATTTGAAAAGATAATGTATATCCTGTGCCATTGTTTGTAGAAAGTATATGATCTTTTTTTTTCCTTTTTGATTTTATAGAGGAGAGATTGCATGAGTCTCAGAAGAGACTTTGCACATTGGACTTTTAAACAAGTTATAGATATGGGGACTTTTCAAGTTGGAATAAATGCATTTGCACTATGCTATGACCACAAATTTATGGGGATCAGGGTGTAAAATATAGTTTCAGAGAAAATGATCTGAAAATCCCCATATGGAGTGCCACTATTAGGGTATGTGGCTTTATTGGAGTAGGTGTGGCATTGATGGGGGAAATATATCATTAGGAGGTGAGCTTTGAGGTCTTGTTACAGGATAAAACGCTGATTAAGACATAAGGGACAAAATGGATTCCCCAAAATGGTGGAGATAAGAAAAATAAGGAAATATTTTGTATTTCCATCCTCATCAACTTCTGATATATACATACATGCATACATACATACATACATACATACATACATACATACATATAAAACACCAAGGTAGTAAAGCACATTTATAAAAAACAAAACAAACATTTTAAAAAATTACCCTTTTAAGCATCAAATAAAGAAGCCAAGTAAGATCCTGGAATATGAAAAGACTTCCCATGTTCATGCATTAGTAGAGCTCATATTGTAAAATGACCAATTTAACAAAAGACTTTCCAGATTCAATCCAGTCCCAATCAATTTTTCCATGATAATATTTACAGAAATAGTAAAAATCCCTCCAACTTTAACATGGAAGTAAAAAAGACTCCATCTGTTCTAAATAATCCCAAGCCAAAATAATATTGCTGGGGCTGTATAGATGGCTCAGAGGTTAAGAGTACTTACTGGTTGTTCTTCCAAAGTTCTGAGTTCGATTCCCAGCAACCACATGGTGGCTCTTGACCATTTGCAATGAGATGTGATACCTTCTGGAGTTCAGGCATACATGCAGGCAGAAGAGAGTATACATAATAAATAAATAGATAGATAGATAGATAAATAATAAGATAAACAAACAAATATTTAAAAAAACAAAAACAAACAAACAAAAACATTGATGAAGTGATTACCATACCACATTATAAGCTATAGCAACAAATACAGCATTGTTCTGGCCAAAAGAGCAAACATGTAGATCAATGAAACAGAATACAAGACCTAACCTAAGAGTTGTAAATATGGTCATTTGATGCCCATTTGATATTTGACAAAGACCTCAGAGCATCTTCACAAGTAGTTAGTAAAAATGTATGTCCACGGGTAAAAGAACACAGTTTGATTCATATATATCACCCTTAAATTAAATCAAGAACATACCTTAATGAGAGCTCTGTGTGTGTGTGTGTGTGTGTTTAGTGAGTGTATATATTGCGTGTCTGTTTGCATGTTGTAAATTTTTGCCTCTGTGTGCTCCCGAGGGTCAGAGGAGAGCTTTGTAGTATCAGTTTGTTCTTTCCACTTTTATGTGAGTTATGCAGATATGATTTCATTTAGCTGGCTTGGAAAGTTGGATGACATTTTCCTGTACTTGCTAAACCATTTGCTGGCCTCAGTGACAGTTTTGAAGATCATGGATCATATTTTTTTCTCAATAAGGTTCATTAATCTGTTTTGTAGCACTTTCTCATGATTATATTGATGTTATGTTTTGAAGTCAAGATATCCTCAATGATATTCTGTGTTTCCTACAGTATCATTTCTTAGGAAACTAATATAAAAGTGATATGTTACTTGTGATATGTAACCCATATAACTCGGCTAAAGGGTTGTAAGCTTTGAGTAGCACAGCGACTTTTATTATTTTTGTTACTATAGTTAACTATACATTCTAATTTATCTTACTGTACTTAATACCTCTACCTCCCTCCCACTCTTCTTTCCTCCCAAGCCCCAAACACTATGCAGGAAGAAAGAAGGTTAGAGGGAGAAGATGTGTAGGTCTCTTTGAGCTACTTCCTGCTGATTAGTGTCATTGGGTTCTTTGTGGGTAAAATCGGTCTCAGTAGAAGTCCAGCAATTCAGAAGATAGCTTTGAGTGTATCTTTGTTCCAATGCAAACATTTTGTATATGCATAAAATCAAGTATTTCATATTATGATAGAGACATAATTCAATAACATGAGGAACACTTTGACTAAATTAAAAATGACAGTTTTAGGTAATGATTATTCTCTACCGATAATGTATTGTTATGTGATAATGCAAACATTAATTGGTAACTGCTACAGCTTGATTCATTTTTACACTGTACTTTCACTTATTACATTTGAAATATCTATTTTGTTGAGTATAATGAAAATAGAAGTTCATTAACATTATAAATATCTTTTCTGTTTTAATAAATACTATGACAAATACAAACTAAAGAGCAAAAGGTTTAATTTGGCTTTGTTCCAGAGCAAGAGTCCACCATGACAGAGTACACAGGGCAGCAGGCAAGTAATGCATGAAATGAACAGGGAGCTAACTTGTCATATTGTATCATCAGTGTGGAGAGTGACAGGACACATGAACTGGGACCAAGATGCAAAAATATCAAACCCCACATTCAGTGATATACTTACTTCAGTGAGGTTCCACCTCATAAAGGTTCCACAGTCTTTCCAAACAATATGACCATCTGGGGATCAAGTGTTCAAACACATGTGCCTATGGTAACATTTCACATGTGAGCCATGTGATTGATCTTCAATTAACTGAAGAACCAGATTAAACATAAATCATCATCTTGAAAACCTGTGGTTTGTAATTTTTCTATTGGCAACAAGACTGAATGGACTGACATCTTGAGTATAACTTGTATTATTAGGTTGCTATTGTCCCTTAATTATTATTATATTGTTATTTTAACATGTTGATATCAAAGTCAAATAATTTAATATATGACAGTGCTTTCCTAATTATGTTGGACAATGTGCTTCCAACATTAAGAGTCGAGACTGTCCTACAACTTTCAGTAAGTATACATTTTGTTAAAAGTTTTTTTGGGTCAACTTGTCTGAAATACAACTGTATGAGGTACAACTATGCTATAGTCATGATTATTTTCTCCAATGAACAGGGTTTCCTAGGATTCTCCTGTTTTGTCTTCTTCCTCTTCTTCCTCTTCCCGACAAGTAAGCTTGATTCTAGGAGATCATGAATGCTGTTCAATCACTCAATAGCTGAGTAACATATCCTAGCAGTGAACTCCAAATTCTGGAATTGAGTATTTGAGTTGAGTTTTAATACTCAGCTATCAGAAACAAGGAAATTATGCAATTTTTGCCAAATGGATGGAACTAGAAAAGCTCATCCTGAGTGAGCTAACCCAGAATCAGAGAGATGCACATGGCATATATTCACTTATAACTAGATGTTAATTAGTACAAGATAACTATCCTACAACCAACAGATTGAAAGAAACAGGACTATGGACTTTGTTACTTATGAGTGGGACACTTTGCTCTAGTTGAGCTACCATGTAGGTCCCCAGTGCAAGAGGAACCTCTTAGTCCTCATATGACTGATAAACTAAAGGGGCTTGTGATGGAGATGGACCTTGAAGTAATAAATAAACGTAATAAAAAATAAAAAGTTAAAAAATATATGGACTAATTTGGGTGACACTTGTGATGTTGGGAAAGAGGTAACTAAGAAATAACTCATAGCCAATATCCTGCAAAAGTTTAAATCATTTCACTTAAAATTATATATTTTGATGCCTCGATGCACCTCTTAGCTAAGTGGTATTACAGACTGACATGATTCGTGATGAATCATGTTAAGGAATCTGTAGTTTCTTTCCTATTTCTAAATTTGTATTGGAATTTATGTGCTGAAGCTTTGCTATAAAGTATGATAATTTTGTTCTGTGCAGTAGACTGGATAATTGAGGCAAATGGTTGATTAGTGCCATCTCAGAGAACATGTATAAGCTGTTTTGCAAGGTGCAGTGGATTAATCTTATACTTTGAATTTGGATAATTACAATTATATATATATATATAATATTTTAAAGTTTTGTATTTTATTGTAAGCCATTTGGTAGTTTTCAAAGGCTGAAAATCTTTTCACATTCATATCATATGGAATAACTAAATGTAACATTTGAACATTTATTGCAGCACTTAACTACAATCTCATGAAGTATAGTTTATATTATAAATTATAAATTTAGAATATTATGTTTGTAATATTAAAGATTAAAGTTAATATCATTTCATTAAAGTCTACTGGTGAATTTTTATGTTAGAATTTCTCTTTTAATTCATATCCTGGAGTGATATATTTATAGCCATATCATAATACACATCTATAAAATAATTTTAACAATATTATCACAACAAATTACATATTTGATGACTATCATATTTGATGTAATAAAGCATCAGAGGCAATTTTTGTGTAGTTAAAAAATATACATATTAAGAAAAATGAGATACCATTTTAAAACACTGTCATGTTTTCTTGGTGAAGTAGATGATTTAAATATTTTTAAATTTTATTTAAATGAAGTAATAAATAAACATAAAAATATGACTTTACCTCATTAAATGATATGATTTTTTTTAAATGTTTTTCATCTTCTTGGTAATAGCTGCCACCCGGGACCAGCTAGGCAAGCACTTCACTAGTGCTTTTTTTTTTTTTAACTGTGTCACTGTAGCATCAGAATAACATTCTGGAAGACAATTAATAGTTTTCCAATATATTTTGTACACTTGTAAGACTTTTAGTTAAATCATTTAAATGTTTATGCTGATAATTAACTGAAAATAACACCAAACATAATAAATATCATTTAATTATATTCTATTCCACATCTCCACTTACTCAAACCAAGTAAGCATGTTATTTTCCATTAGAGTTTGTTTTGCCTTCAATGATATTTATAAATATAAAAAATGAAAAACATGTTATAAAATTAATTTTTATCTCTGATGCTTGAGAAAGCTCTCAAGGCAGAACTATCACACAATTTAATTATTATCATTTAATGTATGGTGCTTGGGGTGGAATTCCTACTCATGTTTACATATTACAGTGCAAGACTAGACCTGTGAATGTGTGGTATCAGTTACGTATCTTCATGGAGTCTTTAACCATGTGTGATTAAAAAAAAATATTTCTGACTTAAGATTGATGCTGTAATGTATGGAGAGAAAATGGGAACTGTCCAGGCAGCCACTGGTATGTCATTTCTTAGTTTGGGAAGCTACAGGCCCTGTACTTCCTATAAAATAAGATATATTTATCCTTCTCAGGTCTCTGAGGTGGTTGAAGAACAGATAGCTAGAGTCTCATAATTAAATTTTGAGTTGTTTAGGAGTCAAGAGAGTGTTATAGATCTAAGAAGATACTTTTAAAATTGTGTTGCAAGTTAGTATGAATGTTGAGTCAGATATAGAACTTTAAACTCATGGAGATGTTTAGATAGTAGAATGTTAAAGTCAGGTACCAAATACATATGGACTGGTCATTGGGAATGTACGTTAAGCCATATAACCCTCATAACTGTGGCCTAATTACCTCTGTTGTACTGTATTGTATTTATTATTATAAGAGAAAGAGCCATTTGTTGGACTGAAAGGGGAAACTGTAGGGGGAAATAAGATATACCTTAAACTTAAAAGAAAAAAAAAGGGAAGAGGATGGGGGGTTGAGGGTGGGAGGGTGGGACTGGAGGGGGAATAGGGAGGGGACTGCGATTGAGATGTATCTTGAAGAAATAAAAAATAAAGGAAAAAAATAAAACAAAAAATATTTCTGTAAGTGTAGTTTCCTTGAGTAACGAATATAAGTGAAAATAAACCTCTACCGCATTGTTTAGGAAATGGGTTGAGAACTAGGTTAACTACTAATTCAGGAAGAGCTGGATAATAATAGCATGGAAAGAAATGGCAAAGCACACCGTTATTAATAATGGGTTACTGTGGATTGAAAACAAATTGTGTTCTCAATCTCCATTTCAAAAGTACGTGATCACGTCATAGGTTAGGAATCATATTGAGAACTAAGGAAAAAAAGACCAAGTAGAGAAAATGTCCAAAAAGATGGTATAGGGTAGATACAGTATTATTCCTAAGTCTTTTCAGTTTGTTACAGCAGAAAAGCCTTGCTTTGTTTAAAGCTATGTATTGATTACTTGATGGGTATTTCAAACGTTTACTTAAGTACTCAATTTGCTATTCCCCATTGTTTTCTCTCTTTACTTTAAAATTTTCTCATGGCTTATTAATTAATATATAATGAATTTACTTAGAAAATATAAAAATATGATGATTCTCATAGTTAAATAACAATAAACATAAGTCTCACTATTTCTGGTATTTTCAATAAGTAGTTTCCTCTGTGAGACCTTGTATCTGTAAATATAATCTACAAAATAAGAGTTCATGTTAATCAGTAATGAAAATAAAAATAAAATGTTGGAACCAGAAACAAGCTTAGCAGTTAAGAGTACTTGCTGCTCTTTCTGTCACTCATAACAATTTGTAACTCTACTTGCAGATAATCACTTCCTTTACTGACCCCGACAGGGACCAGGAATTACACAGACGTAAATTCATGGAAAACCCTCATGCACATGAAATAAAAGATTAATTTTAAAAATATTAAAGGCAGATATTAATGTCCTCAGATTCCAAATGTTATTACTTCAATATTTAATCCTAAATTATCATTGAAAGATTATTAACCCACATATTTTTTATTAGTGCCTTAAAATCAGTATTGTGAAAGCTGAATATAGTTCTTTCCTTCTTGAACCCTTAGGAGTTTAGTCACTAGTGTAAGTGAATAAAAATAAAAATACACAAATAAATATATATGTAATGGAGTGAAACCCACAGTTTTACTTAGAAAGTTTATTTCCCAATTTCAAACATAAGGAATGTGATATTGTCTGTATCAAATTTTCCCATATAATTTTCTTACAGTGTTACCCTTGCTCTTTCTTCAGTGTACTTCCATTTGTTTTCTGAAACTGTGGCCTTTTTCACCCAATGAATTTTCGTGAGTAACCCTCCATGTTATCACTCCTTTCTCATATTTCTGATGGCAGGCAATTTCTCATAATTCAGGACCCAGTTTAAATAACACTTATTCAGAGCTACATTTTTTTTCTCAATAGCCAGTGATATTCTTTTTCTGTCTGCAACTATTCTCTAGATTGCTGTGGAAAGCTATTGTAGTAATACGTGAAAATTTGACTATCCAGGGTTATCCACTTTGAATTTTGTTTAATCACTCTGTAAAATACAAACTTCACGGTGGCATAGACATTCGGCCACCTGTCATTGTATTTGTTGGAAATTGAATCATCCATTTGTAATGTGCACTAGTCAAGGATAATGAAGGGCTAAAACTTGTTTGAAAGGTAACTATTTATTGATCTGTATTGACGAGACAAATCTTGTTTTACAATTAGAGATTTACAAGTATTTGGGGATTTTAATTTCAAGAACATGTATACGCAGTATGACAAATGAATGGTAGCAATAAATGGCCCAGCTTTGATACAAAGAACATCTTTTTTCCATCAAAAGATGTATTAAATATTGGATGTTGAGAAGGTACTCACCTTACTGAGTGAGCAAGAAGTGCAACACT
Source organism: Lophiomys imhausi (assembly GCA_907164525.1). Classification (NCBI taxonomy): domain Eukaryota; kingdom Metazoa; phylum Chordata; class Mammalia; order Rodentia; family Muridae; genus Lophiomys; species Lophiomys imhausi. The sequence goes on along the minus strand of CAJQZJ010018033.1, from coordinate 16,758,434 downwards.
GGTATTGGGGAGAAGAGATATTACAGGTAAAGGGCATATACAAACTAATACCTCTTTTGAGAACATGGATTCTAAACCATGTTAGTAATGAGCTCTCTGAACTCACAATCTCACTTTCTTTGTTGGTTGTATGAAACTATTTTAAAAGATCTCTAACATACAATTGTGGCAGTGCACTTTTTCTCAAGTCTGAACACAATTTTGTGTTCTGAAATCATTGTGCCTTTCTTTGTTTACAATGATCATGACATTACAATTGAGAGGTCTCTGCCTTACTGCAAAAATGCCTTCTTAGTATCTGCATGCCAGGATGAAGACTGTGAATACAAGACTAGAAAATGAATATGGTTTTACCTTAGGGAAATATTTAATAAGTACAACTTAATTTCCATTATCTCTTTGTGAATATAGACATGAAAATAAGCCCAAAACAAGATATAACTAGTGGGTGAACTGAGACTATCAGAGACAAACAGTCAATATTATTTTCAGAATCTTTCTCTTACTGTAAATATTCAGTCATTTAAGTGTGCTTGTTTTCTGTCCATTAACACAAGTACATATTACTTCAGAGTAATTATCTAATTGTTGATTGCTTGAAAGCATAGAAATTGCTCAAAATAGTTTGAAACAAAAAAATGTCTCTTTCAGCTTCTTAGCAGAATTTATTTCTCACAGTCTTTGTTATTTTATTTGCAGTGTAGTATAAAAATCATTAAAGAAATTGCAATACAAAACAGAGTTTATTATTCTGTACTCACCAGGATGACATTAGAGTCAAGAGAATATAGCATCATTTTTTGTCCTCTATATCTCCCTGTTTATGAGATATTTCATTCAAGTAAAATTTATCTATACAAAAACCAAGATTATAAAGATTTGCTAAGGTGAGATTGTGGTGGTTTGAATGATACCGGCCCCTACATATATTTGAATTGGTCCCTGGTTGGTGGAACTGTTAGAGAATGATTAGGAGGTGTGGCCTTGTAGAAGGTGTTGTGTCACTGGGTGAGGATTTTGTGGTTTCAGATGCCCACACCATTTCTAACTATTTCCCTTGGCCTTGTGGTTGTATCTCAGGATGTGCGATCTCAGCTACTGTCTTCCTGTCATTAAGAGATGAACTCTATCTTATGAAACTGTAAGCCCAATGAAGTATCTTTTCTATAAGTTGCTTTGGTCATGGTGACTTATCACAGCAATAAAAACGTAACTAGGATAGACACTTAAGAAAATTTATTAACATCTTCACTTTTTCTTGCTTCTTTTTTTGTAGTCAAATACAATCTTAATTTTGTATTAATATACAATGATCAATACCAATTTAGCCAAATATAATATCAGTTTTGTATCAATATACAAAGGTATAAGGGCATATTCAATAATCTTTCCTTTTTTCTTAATCTTTCCTATACTATGTCTATGTCCCATTTTTTTCTCAAGTCTGTTCACTCTTACATAGGAGAGAAAGAAGGATACAGAAAAGAAAAGGAAAGAAGTCCCTGGGTCTAATCTCCAAAACCCATTTAACAAGACCATTTAACAGCTTGTAGTCTCTTCCCCTAAATAACAAAATTTTATATTATCCATCAAATAACCAAAGTGTGGGAAAACACCCTCCCCACCTTCTGGGGATGGGACATCGCTCTCTTAAAATGACTTCCTGCTGATTTGGGACATAGTAAACCTGTTTGGGGCCCAAATAAGAATGGAAAAATGGTTAAAAATGTTATTTTTCTTGCTTCTTAATGAGTATCTTATTTTCCCATCAAAAGGTATGTTATGAAAATCAATCAAACACAGAAAAATGTTCCAGGAGCACCACAATGAAGACACTTGCTGTGTACAAATGCATTCTTTAGAAACTAATGTCATATAAAGCTCATAAAACATCATGATTTTCCCATAGGTGTGCATTTGTTTGGTAACCCTGAAACTGGAAGCTTATGGGAGGATGACAATTGATGTTGAGAGTTAAGGAATGAAGTCTCTAGAACTCGGTCCTTCCAATTTAAATCGCATTTTCAGGGAAGATAGGCTCTTTCATGGATACATCAAACCTAAGAAGACAGATCTTAAAGTATTTCATCATCAGTATGGCAAAAGGGAAATTTGAGGAGTTAGGTTCTGGACATCTTATTATTTTAGCTCTGTTTCCTTCTGTACACTGTAAAAATCAAATATAATAAGTTCTAAGTAGGGTTAAAAGCAAAATATAGTAGAAACTGAGTATGATGATCATTCCCTTACATCTGATCTCATACACTGTTTCACCAGGAGATTTCCAAGGTGACAATAAAGTGATTGGTGAACAATAATCAGTGTTCTGTAACTATTGATTGAAAAATCCATGGTAGTTCATATAGACTACAATCAATAGTATATAATCATTACTAGACAGATTTCAAAGATGCCAGTTTAGATGCAATTTAAATAATTGGCATTGATTGTTTGAATTATCAAGTAAATTTAGAATTGTCTAAATGCATACATTCAGAAAACATGTATTTTAAAATGTAGATTTATTAAAATGAAGACAGGGAATCTAAATCCTAAACCCATACATAAGACTATATTCTCAGAATACTCTGACATAAATAATTTTATCCAAGTCTCAAAACTATTATATTGGTAGGAAACGATGACATCTAAATTGTCAGAAACTGAGTCAAAAAGAAAATTAGTCAAATAGGCAAAGCTACTCCTTGAAGGAGATCTTGTTCTAATCAGTTAGTATTTTCTAAGCATTTACTCAAGACCTTTTTAAAGATCTCTTTAAAACATGAGGGAAAGAACAGTGAGCCAGAGAAACATTACTGTGACCTTATGGTGTTTAGACAAACCTCAAGACTGAAATGTAGTATATGATTCAGGACCCTGAAGCAAATCACCATGGACTAGGTAGCTTAGACAAACAGTTATTTCTCATAATTCTTGATATCAGGGTAATAGTGTTCAGCAGTTAGCTTCCTGGGGACTGGTTCTTTACCAGTTCACAGAAAACTTCATGACTACTGGCTGCTTTTCCAAAGGACTTGAGTTCAAATCACAGCACCCACATAACAGTTCATAGCTGTCTTTAATTGTTGGACATGGTGGCAAACCTCTTTAATTCCAGCACTCGGGAGGCAGAAGAAGGAGGGCCTCCATGAGTTCAAGACCAGCCTGTTCTACAAAGTGAATCCAGCACAACCAGGGATATGAAGAGAAACCATGTCTCAAAAAAGGAAAAGAAAAGAAAGAACAAGAAACATTTAAAACGTGTTCAATGTAGTTATCCTTTTCTATTTCTCTACTCTTCCCATCTGTCTTTTACATCATAGGATGATACAGAAATAAGTCTCTGAATAGAATGCTGGGTCCTCAGATTGGGCTTCCAGTTCCCAGAACAATGAGAAAATGAAATTTTGCTCCTTATCTATTAGTGAGAATATTGTTTCATAGTAGAAAAAAATTAAGATGAAGAGAATCATTTTGACCAAGTTGTTGACTTTATTATTTATTATACATATACATATAACACAATATATAAATGAATATAATAAATATATTATATATCTTATATACTCATATCACAGAAGTTTTATGATTGGATTTGCAGATTTGGCATCTGCTCTCCTGTTTTATAATCTAGATGATAGAATGTATTATAATTACATAATGATTCATTTACTCTAAATTATAGCTTTCTAACTTGGAAAACAAATATAATTGTTATGAATTAGAATGCCAACATTAGTAAGAAGTTTCATAGACATTATAAACATTAAAGTATTAGAAATCACAAAATTATGCATAAGTGGGATGTTGGTGTTTGTACCCCCTCAGTGTGTTATTGAAGCAAACCTTTGTTCCATTATAATTAATTATTACTAGGAAAAAGGAGAGCCAATCATGGGGCCTTTTACATGAGAACCAAAGAGGATATTTAGCTATGACTGCTGTGATGATCTTTAAAATGTTCTATTTGGAAAATCCTTTTCAGAATTTGAGCAATTCCTTCTTTCCTAACAGATATTCTATTACCAAATTTATTTAAACTTTAGTATTAGAATAATATATGGACTTTACATAATTATAAATTGTAATAAAATTTATTAATTATAATTAGGTCATTTGACCTGTTTTTCTTGAAAAGTATATGTTAATTTTTACTTACCAACTAAATTCATTTTCTCCTAGTGGGATAAAGGAAGATTACTTGTTATCCAGCTCTTTTAGTTGCCATACTGACTTCCTTTTTAACCAGAGCAGTAGAGGAAACTGTGACTTAGTAAAATTAGAAACACAAAAGACATAGTTTACCTTACTGTGGTTACTAGTAAAAATTAAAAATGAACAGTACACCATATTAGTAGGGAACACCTACAGAATGTAGTTTCAGTCCTAATATTTGATTCAGTGACAGATAAAGTCTGAGGAATATGCTATTGTTTAGCTTATTTTTGGAAGCATGTCATCTCTTTTAGCTAATTATAATGACTGATGTAATTCTTGGAAAAAGTAGAGTCCTATAGTTTATTTATGTTATTTCATTATTCCCAGAGACTGGCTTTTCTCTGACATAAATGTTCCATATAGTATGGGGGCTCTGCTTCTTCCATTTTGCAGAAGCTGTTTTCTCTTATCAAACATTTTTAATCCTCAAGATAAATAAAGCTCAGTCCACTTAATCTTCAGTCTAAAATGCTTAGATGAGAAGTATTCACAGAAGAGCATCTACCGTCCATTTCTGGACCCCATTAGAATTTGCTTATATCGCTTTCATTCCTCATCTTTGACTAGAACTTAGGGGCATGATCATAGTAGTCACAGATGAGAGATCAGAAAGTATATCCTTCCCACCAATCACCCCTTCCTCTCTCTGACATATATATCCTTTTATTGTTTGGGAAGATGGCTTGGGTAAAAGATAGAAAATAATTTCAAGTAATTGGAATGAGGGCTGAATGTTGCGGGCTATAAAACAACTTGTCTACTAGTTTTGGTAAAATCACAACAAGTATTCTATTATATATTTCATTCTTACACATTTCTTAATATTCTTTAAGAAGTCTACTATGGATTGCTTTACTGTTTAGTTCTAAATTTACATATTTTTGTTTTACTTCAACATTTCGTGCTAGCAGTAGAGTATCTAATTTACAACTTTTTAAATATTTATTTATTACTTCAGGTTCCATCTCCATCACAGTGTCCTCTTTCCACCCATCCCAGTGCTGCCCTCCCACTCTCTAACTCCATCCCTTCCATTACATTCCCCTGAAGTTGAATGTCCCTACATAATGTCCCCCACCCCAGTTAAGCAGTCAGATGAGGGCCAAGAGCCTCCTCATACACTGGGGGCCTACAAGGTAGCACCATTAGGGCAAAGGGTCTCATTGACAGCAAAAAATAAAGTCTATGTTAATGTGAACTTTGGTGCATTGGTTGTAGTATAGTTATCCTGTACTATATGGCTAAAATCCGACTATTCATGAATAGATGCCATGTGCATCCTTCTGAGTCTGGGTTAGCTCACTCAGGATGAGCTTCTCTAGTTCCATCCATTTGTTTCTGATGGCTGAGTAGTATTCCGTTGTGTAGATGTACCACAGTTTTTTAATCCATTATTCAGTTGAGGGATATCTGAGTTGTTTCCAGTTTCTAGCTATTACTAATAAGGCTGCTATGAACATAAATGAGAAAACTTCCTTGTGATTTGGTGAGGAATCATGTTCATGTATACCCAGAAGTGGTATGGCTGGGTCCCCAGGCAGTGCTTTTCCAAGTTTTCTAAGATATCGCCATACTGACCTCCATAGTGGTTGCATAAGCCTTCATTGCTACCAGCAAGAGAGGAGAGTTCCACTTTCTCCACACTCTCACCAGCCAGCATGTACTGTCATATAAGCTTTTGATCTTAGCAATTCTGACAGGTGTGAGATGGAATCTCAGAGTCATCTTGAGTTGCATTTCTCTGTTGATTAAGGATGCTGAGCATTTCTTCAAGTATCTCTCAGCCATTAGGAATTCTTCCATTGTGAATTCTCTGTTTAGCTCTGTTCCCCAATTTTGATTGGATTATTTGGTTTCTTGGCACTTAATTTCTTGATTTTTTGTAAATTATGCATATTAACCCTCTGTTAGAGGTGGGGTTGGTGAAGATTTTTTCCAATCTGTAGGCCGTCATTTTGTTAGAATGACAGTGTCTTTTGCCTTATAGAAGCTTTTCAGTTTCATGAGGTCCCATTTATTGATTGTTGGTCTTATATCCTGAGCTATTGGTGTTCTGTTCAGGAAGTTGTCACCTGTGCCAATGAGTTCGAGGGTTTTCCCCAATTTCTCTTCTAGTAGATTTAATGTGTCCAGCCTTATGTTAAGGTCTTTGATCCACTTGGACTTAAGTTTTGTGCAAGGTGATAAGTTTGGGTCTAATTTCATTCTTTTACATGTGGACATCCAGTTGGAACAGCACAATTTGTTGAAGATTCTCTTTTTACCATTGCATGGTTTTGGTTCTTTGTCAAAAATTAAGTGACAATAGTTGTGTGGGTTCATTTCTGGGTCTTCAATTCAATTCCATTGATCTACTGGTCTGTTTCTATACCAATACCATGCTGTTTTTATTGCTATTGCTCTGTAGTACAGCTTGAAATCTGGGATGGTGATGCCTCCAGATGTTTTTTTATTGTACAGGATTGCTTTAGCTATTCTAGGTTTTTTGTTGTTCCATATGAAATTGAGAATAGCTTTTTTCCAGGTCTATAAAGAATTGTGTTGTTATTTTGATAGGAATTGCATTGAATTTATATATTGCTTTTGGTAGGATGGCCATTTTTATTATGTTGATCCTACCTATCCATGAGCATGGGAGATCTTTCCATCTTCTAAAGGCCTTTTCAGCTTCTTTCTTCAAGGACTTGAAGTTCTTGTCCTACAGGTCTTTCACTTGCTTGGTTAGAGTTACCCCCAGGAATTGTATATTGTTTGTGGCTATTGTGAAGGGTGTTGTTTCCCTAATCTCTTTCTCTGCCCATTTATTTGTCATATAAAATGGGCTTCTGATTTTTTTTGAATTAATTTTGTATCCAGTCACCTTGCTGAAGGTGTTTATCAGCTGTAAGAGTTCTCTGGAGGAATTTTTGTGTTTGCTTATGTATACTATCATATCATCTGCATATAGGGATAATTTGACTTCTTAGTCTCCAGTTTGTATCCCCTTTATCTCCTTTCGCTGTCTTATTGCTCTAGCAAGAACTTCAAGTACTATGTTGAAGAGATATGGTGAAAGAGAACATCTTATCTTGTCCCTGAGTTTAGAGGAAATGCTTCAACTTTCTCTTCATCTAATTTGATGTTGGCTACTGGCTTGCTGTATATTGCCTTTATTATTTCTAGGTATGGTCCTTGTATGCCCGTTCTCTCCAGGACTTTTATCATGAAGGGGTGTTGGATTTTGTCAAATGCTTTTTCAGCATCTAGCCAGATGATCATGTGGTTTTTTTCTTTCAACTTGTTTATATGGTGAATTATGTTGATGGATTTTTACATGTTGATCTATCCCTGCATTGCTGGGATGAACCCTATTGGATCATGGTGTATGATACTTTTGATGTGTTCTTGGATTCAGTTTGCCAGTATTTTATTAAGTATTTTTGCGTCTATGTTCATGAGGGAGATTGGTCTGAAGTTCCCTTTCTTAGTTGGGTCTTTGTGTGGTTTAGGAATCAGAGTGACTGTGGCCTCATAGAATGAGTTTGGCAGTGTTCCTTCTGATTCTATTTTGTGGAAGAGTTTGAAGAGTATTGGTATTAGCTCTTCTTTGAAGGCCTGGTAGAATTCTGTGCTGAAACCATCTGGTCCTGGGCTTTTTTTGCTTGGGAGAATTTTAATGACTGTTCTATTTCCTTAGGGGTTATAGGCCTGTTTAATTTGTTAACCTGATCTTCATTTAGCTTCAGTAGGTGGAATCTATCAAGAAAATTGTTCATTTTGCTTAAGTTTTTAAATTTGGTGGAATATAGATTTTTAAAGTGGACCTGAAGAGTCTCTGGATTTCCTCAATATCTGTTGCAATTTTTTCTTTTCATTTCTGATTTTGTTGATTTGGGTTTTTTCTCTCTGCCTTTTAGTTAATTTGGCTAAGGGTTTGTCTATTTTGTTGATTTTCTCAAAGAACCAACTCTTGGTTTCATTGATTCTTTGTATTGTTCTTTTTGTTTCTAAGTTGTGGATTTCAGCCCTAAGTTTGCTGATTTCCTGCCTTCTGCTTCTCTTGGGAGTGTTTGCTTTTTTCTTTTTTTTTTTTCAATTCATCCAGTTCAGCTGTTAATTTGCTAATATGAGCTGTTACAATTTTCTTTTTGAAGGTGTTTAGTGTTATGAACTTTCCTTGTAGCACAGCTTTAATTGTGTCCCATAAGGTTTGAGTATGTAAAAGGTAGCCTCTCCAAAGACTTCTACGTATTTGTGGTTCAAACTCTCAAATACTTCACTTGTGAGTAATTCTAGTTTAAATTGTACCATTATGTTCAATATGTTTTTTAGAAAATAATCAAATTTTAAAATGTCATTGATATGAAGTGGAGTATTTCCTGTATATTTTTATTAATTAGTGTGGTTTTGGGTGTTTGCTTTCACTTTCTCTCTTTTCCTTTCTTTTTAATTTTTAATCTCATATATACTACATTCCACCTGCAGTTTATACTTCCTCCATTCCACCCAGTCCCACTCCCTACCTCTCCTCTCTGCCAGATCAACTGTTCTTCAGTTTCACTTAGAAACAAACAAAATAAAACAACAAAAATCAATATCAAAAATGGTCAGATATTCCAGGGATATCCAACAAACACTGATTAATAAGAAACAATAAGACTAGACACAAATCCTCATATCATGGCTGGACATGAGAAACCGACAGGAGAAAAATGTTCTCAAGAATAGGCAAAAGAGGCTAGAGTCTCATAGTTAAGTTTTGAGTTGTTTAGGAATCAAGAGGGTGTTCTGGATCTAAGAAGTTAGGATGAAAGCTGAGTTAGATATAGAACTTTAAACACATGGAGATGGTTAGATAGAAGAATGTTAAAGTCAGGGGCCAAATACATATGGACTGGACATTGGGAATGTATGCTAAGCCATATAACTCTCATAATTGTGGCCTATTTATTTCTGTTGTTTTGTATTGTATTTATTGTTATAAGAGAAAGAACCATTTGTTGGACTGAAAGGGGGAGCTGTTGGGGGGAAAAGATATACCTTAAACTTAAAAAAGGGGGGAAGAGGATGGGGGTAGAGGGGGAAGAGGGTGGGAAGGTGGGACTGGAGGGGGAGTAGGGAGGGGATTGTGATTGAGGTGTAACATGAAAAAATAAAAAATAAATTATAAAAAAATTAAATAAAAAAGTATAGAACCAAAAAAAAAAAAAGAATAGGCAAAAGAGTCAGTCAAAGACAATCCCTATTACCACTGTTTGGAGTCCCACAGCTATCCAACCATAATGTATATTCAGAGGACTTAGCTCAGATCAATATAGGATTTGTGTTTGTTGCTTTAGTTTTTTGAGTACTGATGAGCCCTGCTTATAGATTTTTGTACCATTCTCATAGTGTCCTCTACCCCTATGTCTTCTACAATCCTTCATTCCCCTCTTCTGCAATGTTTCCTGGGTTCTTCTAGTGTTTGGCTGTTTATGTCCTCATCTGCTTCAATCAGTTTCTGGATGATGCCCCTGTGAGGACAATTGGGGTAGACGCCCACCTATGAGTACAACAGAATACCTTTTCTTTTTAGTTTTTCTCTTTTTCCTTCTTTCCTTCCTCCCCCCTCCCTTCCTTCCTTCCTTTCTTTTCTTTCTTTCTTTTTTTTTTTTGTCAGAAGTGTTTGGTTCTATCCTGGGTCTCTTCGCTGTCCTGTTTGCAGCTATCTAGACAGTGTCAGGCATGGGTATCATCTCATGGAGTGAGCCTCAAGTTGGAGCAGTCATGGGTTGGCTCCTCAAGTTCTGCACCACCATTGACCTAACACATCTTGTAAGCAAGACAGATTGTAGATCAAGGTTTTATGGCTGAGTTGATGTCCCTGTCTCACTGCTAGGAGCCTTCCCTGGTTATAGAAGATGGCCAGTTCAGAATCCATATCCCCTATTACTAGGATACTTCTCTAGAGTTCGTTTCCTAAATTCCATGGATTTCCCACTGCACTAGGTTTCTACATTGCCCTGCTACATATCCCTCACTCCTAATTCCAATTATCTCTGGCAGTATTCCCCTCTCCCTGATCGTTCCTGGCCCCTTTTATTTTTTCTTTTCTTTTCTCTTCTTTTCTTTTCTTTCTTTCTTTCTTTTTTCTTTTCTTTTTTTTTTTTTTTGAGGATAGATGAAATTCTCACTTTCTACTATGTGGTTCCTGGAGATTGAACTCAGGTTGTCAGGCTTGGCTATAAGATTGCAGAAAATGTTACTGATGAGGCATCTCACCAAGCAGAGTCTTTATTCTTCATTGAAAACAGGAAGAATTCTAAATCCAAGGATTTATTATGTAAAATTGGAAATACTCCTAAATGTATAAATGAGTTTATTTTTCATTTTACTATATAAGTATTTCCAAAACTTTATCACATATATTTTAAATTTTATCTAATATTTTATGTTTTTTCTCCTATTATGATCCCCCCCAGATTCCTCCCATTTCCTCTCCACCTCCTAGTCCAATATGTATCCACCCTTTTTGTCTCTCTTTAGAGAACAATCTTTTAAGGGTAATCATACAAAATATATAAGCTAAAAACAGAAAAATTGACATAGGGCAAAACAAACAAACTTAAGGGAAAGTGTCCAAGAATATGCACAAGAAAGGATATAGATGTAGAGACCTACTTCTCACATTAAGGAACCCCATAATAACACAATACTGGAAGTTATAATATATACACAAAAACTTTATGGTGAATAAAATAATAATTATTGTTATGTAAAATTGTTAAAAAGGCCTGATATGACTTTATGATAAAATTAACCTCCAATGTTTCCCTTTAGTTTGTTTTCTAGTAACCATATACTGCTTTACATGAAGCCTGCCATTAAGAGTAGCTTATTTATCCAGTGAAACCTATCTAGAGAAAACCAGTATTTCATTTGCAGCTGTTTATCAACTGGAGAGTGTTTCTGGATTAAGGATGACATTGTGTATCCAATTCATTCAGCTCTAGTACCCCACATGGTGAGGACCCTTATAGACTCTGTGACACCATTTCACTAGCATATCTTTCAAATGGGACCTCACTGTAGACCAAGAGTTTGTAGCTGGGTTGGTGTTCATTTCTTCTTTAATAGCATACAGAGTCCCTACTAGTACTAAGCACACTGCTCAGTAGGGGTAACGGCCCTATGTAGGCACCAGCTCACCTTCTCTGTCTTCAATGATTTGTGTAAGTGTTGTCTTCAGCAACAAAGCCTTGCTGTTAGTTTGTGGAGAGCAACCTACAGCCTTTGAAACCACATGGGTTGCTTGAGGATTCTCATGGGAACCCTTTGCCAACAACACAATTAGATGTTATCTAATTAGTCTCAAAACTTTCTTTCCTGATGATAGATGTGCAGATGGCTCTCTCTCTCTCTCTCTCTCTCTCTCTCTCTCTCTCTC